>OVBB01001826.1:0-10486 GCA_900406415.1 Isatis lusitanica | reverse complement strand
TTTTTTTTTACGTTAATGAAAGGCTACCTTTGTCGGGAAAAAATGTTTTTTACGCAGAAAACCATTTTTCTACATTTAAAAGAAAAATTAATATTTAATATAAAAAATATAGAAGCAACAATATATTGAGGAAATGAACACGTTTTTTTAAAAACAAAATATACACCACGGAAATAAAATAATATTTGTTGTTGGTTTGGCCCTTTGTTATATTAGTCTTGTCTTGTTCGTCGATTTTTTCGGATAAAGATGATTTTTGTTACGAGAAGGGGTGGTCAGAAAAGAATGGTATGATCAGACAAAAACCTGATTCTCTAACACATTGTGACAAACAGAAATTGGAGAATTATATTTGTAAACTGGTGGATAATAAATGATGATCTATTAGATTAAACATGCTAAAAATTATTTTGAAAACTCATAAAGGAAGTGAAATAATATTGAAAAAGAAGTACAAAACAAAATCGAGCTGTGATTTTAAATTCCACGAAACGAACAACGCATTAAAATTTATACCGTTTTATCAGTTGTCATCGTTAAAATGAACCAATGACTTATTCAAACGAATAACAATATGTTAGTAAAAGCCGATAATACTAAATCAAGCAAAGTAAATGAAAAACGTTAAACATGATTTCGAAATATAAAAATAAGAGAATAAATAAATAAAAAAGGAGTTCGTTTTTCTTCACACATATACTCAGTACATCTTGTGGAAGCTCCTTTAGTCCACTAGTTGACTAAGAGTTCATTAATACTTCTATACCAGGAGGTTTTAGGTTCAAATCCCCGATAAGACAATTTCTACAGATTAATGGAGACAAGCTTATAAGAAGATTTTCAGTGTGGTACAAGTGGAACCGTTCATTATAATCGTGTTTCCTAGTAAAATAGGTAAAATTGTCTATTGTATAATTGTATTTGTGATGATTCTCATAATTTGTATCAGTGTTAAAAAAATATCCAATACATTCTATATTTGTTTCTCTCTTCATTTATAAATTGATTGTGGTAGTAAAGGCGGTAAATCATCAATAATAAAGACTATTTACTCATGATTTTTCTTTATTTTTCTGCTTCACTTCACTTGTCTCGAATTCTTGGATATTTTTTCAGACGCCAATCGTTTTTCCTTGTGTTTCAAGACTATCCCGATCTCCAAACTATTCATATTCACAAATTTTCAACTGTACATTTGTAATTTATACTACAACAGTTTGAGTTTAGGAGAGGGCTAATTAGTCTATACCTTAAAATGGAAAAAAAAAACTGTAATGGACAAGAAGCGTTCTTCAGCATAAAAGAAACAGCTTCTTTCCCTCGTAGATGGGTGTGAAAACAAAAACACGACGAAACAGTATTTTTCGCGGTGGACAAGATGAACGGTCACACTCCAAAGGGTGTAGTTTTTCTGTGTAACAAAATTCGTTATGTTTAGAGAAGGAATAGAAAATAGCTCTATGGATCTATTCTCTATGGTTCTTGTACTATGAAAGTAGAAACAAAAGCTTAAAGCTCTGAGAGAGAAGACGATAAAAAGTTATTTCTATTCTTTCCGGTTAGGTTTTACGGTCGACACTTATATTTGTACAACTAAAGTAATAACCTAGTGTAAAAAACAAGTGTCATCATCATATTGCATATGCAGAATCAAGAGGTTGGAAGCGATTCTTCAGTGTAAGCTCCGTGTATGTTTTTTTTCATGTCCTTGTTCTTATTCCCACACTTAACACAATTGTAGAGTTACTACGTTTTTACAACTTGTCGCCATTAAGGATGAAGAAGAAGTGGCTTTGTGATCATTGAGCTTGGAGAAGTTATCAGGCTTATATTCGTCAAGGCCCACTCGTGATTTTGCCTTTTAGTCACTAACAATGGCGTTTTAATTAGGTGGTTTTGGGTTATAACAGCTATGGTTTGTGGTTATATGTCGATAAAGCTATGGTTTGACATGTTGTTAATTTATGGCTAAATAGTTATAAATGTGATTTTTCATTATTCGAAAACTGGTTTAACAATGTGGTTTTACATTTACTCCATCACAAGTTTCCTCCCTAAGGCATTTCCAATCCATACTCCATTTTTAGAGTACAGATTACTTTATATTTAAAATTTTGAAGTGTTCTTCTCCGATGCTAAAACTCTATATTTAACTTCATTTTTTTCTACAATTTGCATTATATATAGTTTCAAGAAGCTCAGTCATATCGTGCATTTTTTTTTTATATTTGGTATATAAAAAGATACTGAATAATTTGTTTGAAATAATTAAGACAAGTTGAAAATATTAAAAAAAAAAACAAGCTAAAATGATTTTGCAGATCAAACTTTACTTAACATTGTAATTAATACTTGTTATTTTTGCATAGATTAATAACAAACTAAAATTATTTTGCAGACAAATACAATGTTTAAGATACAATGGTTGGAGAAATCATTCGAAGGGTATTGACACTGAATCAAACATTATAAAACGTTAAGGTTTTGGTACCCAAACGTTTCGAAACATTGATCGTAAGAGCAAAATAAACAACAACAACAACAATATATAACAACAACAATAACAACAACTAAAAGTTGTGCTTTTATTAAATAGTTGCTGAGCAAAGCTAATTCAACTAATCTCTTACCACATGGCAGATTTTTCTCTCCTGGAAACACCTAATCGCGTACATGAAATTGGCCAATTGCGTCGGGTGAAATGGATCGAAGAAAATATGTGTATCTGGCATCTTACACGAGATCGAGCCTGGTGCGCAAACCGATGCTCCATCATAAGCGCTAGGGCAGCATGGGGTTATCGAATTCAGAAGATTCGAACTAGCTTGATCGCTCGAAGGTCCTCGAAGTCCCAATACGAAGTTGAAGTAATCTGAGTATAAGAAGGATGTGTTGGAGAATTTTCGCTTCATATAAGGCAGGCTTTGTCTTAGCTTGGAGTTGTAAATGCCAACTGCAACGTTTAAAGTATAGTCGCAGCTTCCACGTGGCACGGTATGAGCTATTATGTTTGGGTAACATCCTAATGGTTTAAGGTTGTTGATGAAGAACTTCCTTGCTCCTAATCGATGCAATCTCTATAACAAAAAAAAAAAAAAAATCAAAATCAAAATCTTAAGTAGAATGCATCTTGATAATATATAACATGAAAAAATATTTATGCGGAAAAATCAGACTAATCCATATAATTTGAAGTATTCAATCAAATTTTGGGTTTGGTTTAGGTTTTCCATTTATATAGTTGCCAATGTAAACGAAACTGAAAAATCAAATAAAGACCAGTGTAATACGATTTCATTTTACGCGGAGAAATTTCTTTTGTTTTTTTTTATAATTTGGTTTCGGAAAATTCATTTTAGTTTTTTGGCATAGAGAATAATTTTCTTGTGAGAATTTAAAGTGTTTTTTTATAACTTGGTTTCGGAAAATTCATTTTGGTTTTTTTGGCAGAGAGAATAAATTCTGTGGGAAGTCAAGTTTTTATAATGGTAAAAAATTAGGATAGATAAGACTAATATTTATTTTGTTTAGATGATTAATATATATTTTTTTTTTTTAACGCTGTGTTTCATTACTTATTCAAAACAGCCAAAAGGCATGAAACCAAGAAACAACGATAGTGTAACAGAACCCAGAAAACGGAAGTAAAACAAGAACGTTGGGAACCAGAAGGTATCCCTAAAGAGTAAACACCACCAAGAGGAGAAGTTTGAGAAGAGCAGGCACGTAACATTTTATGCCGCGGAAGCTTCAGACGCAGATGATTAATATATTAACCCGCGAGTCGGAGTACTTAGCCTGCGTTTTTAGGCTTTTCTGTTTTTCTATGATTTTTTGTTCTTCCACGATCCTAATTATTGTGTAGGTTGTGTGAGATTTTCTGTTCAGATTTAAGATATTGTAATTGATTTTAAATTTCCGGATATACCCAAGTTAAGCCACGATTCTCTATACTAAATTTCCGGATATAAGTTAGAATATATTCGGATAAGGTAATTGTTTTTAGCTTTTTCTGTTTTTTAGGATTTTTTCTTATTGTTATGTGATTTTCTGTTATCCCAAATTTCAATTATATTTGAATTTATTATAATTTCTTTTTAAAATTTATAACCTTGTTTAACATGTTGCCAAACACTTTCTATTAATTAACTCAATGGCATGGATTGTAAATAAGTTACTTTTTCAAGCATTTTTAAAAATGTATTTGCCAATTAATATTATAGAGATATCTTTAGCATTTAACCTAACAATGTTTTGTTTTGGTAGTTTTTAGATTGGTTAATACGTTTGGTACATATATATCGCTTGAATCAAACAATAATCACCACTAGTCAATGTAGTGACCAAGGAAAAAATGGTGAAAACCCAAACATCTTTTTTGTTACCTGAATTTGTATTAAATACGCATGAAAAAGCTTGTTAGCGAACTCATTGGGATCGATTGTCTTATTATATAAGAAAGAGTAATCGTTAATTCCAATCGCGGTCATGAACAAGGATTCAGTCAAGTGTTTAGTGAGCTCTGACTGTGTCTTAAACTTTTTCTTCAGATGCTTCTCGATGGTTTCTTCGAATAGATCGACTTGGACACTCAAAGAGAGACAGTCTCCCTTGTTCATATCAAAAGAATATCATATATAATACTCGTTAGTTTTTTTTTGTTTTTTCCCAAATGGATATTGCAAAGATCTTTTTGTAGAATATTGAAACTTACCACCACTTCCTTTCCTGTCTGAGGAAAAACCCCACAGCTAGCAGAAGCATAGTTAAAACCAGTTGAGATATTATTCTTTTGCTCTTCTGATAATCCGAGATAAGCAGGAACCAAAGGAAGCCCATAATAAATAGCTGAAAAAAAGTAATAAACATAACAAGACAACTAGCAAGGTTTAAATCTCAATATTTGAATTAGCAACTATTTTGTTTACTTAATTTGTATACAGAATATAAACATATATAGGGAAAAATCATATTCCTGTTTCAAATTCCCAATTTAAAATAATTTATCTCTTTTTTTTAATAATTTATCTTTCTTAACTTTCACTATTTTCATTTGTTACTCAGATTATACAATTTTACCAAATATAATTATCCGATTATTAAAAAAGAAGTTATTCATTATTATTAGGGAGTATTATTATACGTTATTTGCATAATTAATATATATATATATATATATGAAACTTTTGAAGCATAAATTTTCCGTGAAAAGAGAGAAACGAAACTTGTGTTTGTTCTTACCAATGTAGTCAGCAATAGTTTTGCCATTGCTAAAACGACCGGTGGGTTTGCCTCCTTCAAAGTCAGAACCATAAGGTGGAAAATTCGATTTGGATAACGTCTCAAGGTGATTATTGTTCCCTGAATCAACCAATGAATCTCCCATAACATACAAAGCCGGAAATTTCCCACCAAAATACACTGTTTCTTCTTTTAGTTGCTTCGAGTTAACGGTAGAAAGATTGAGAAGACAAATAAAGAGCAAAAGAAGACATGGCTTTAGAGAAGAAATCAAACCCATTTGTAACCCTTTTTTTCATCAGGTTTGAGAAAAAAAGGAAGAAAGAAAGCCTGCAAATTGGAAAGCATGACAACGGACAGATATTTATAAACGATTTAGAAAGCATCATTAAAAATAATAATAATAATAATACAACACGGTAAAAAACAAATATTTACTATGGTTAACGAAAACTTATATATTAAGAGAATTACTTTTCAAATAACACATTTTCATATTTTTGTCACAAAATAGCACATTATGATGAAAATGACAATAATAATACATTAGAGTGAAAATGACAATAATAGCACGTTTTAATCGTTTTTAATGTATTACACTAATGAATTTGGTTCACAAATCATTATGATTTAAATTTTGGAATTTAGGATTTAGGGTTACAAGTTTGAGAAGAAACGAATCAGAAGTTAGAGAATAATAGTCTTTTTATTTTTTAATAATTATATTTATGCCTAGAAGAGCACTCTCGACCTTGTTGTTTGTTTGATTCTCCCAAATAAACAATACTCTATCTGATCTCGAATTCTCTCACGAGTTCTCGGTTTACGGTTCGTAAGTTTGCTTATGCAACCCCATCAATAGGTTACTCATCTTTTGACTATTTCAACTCAAACACGCTTAACTTTGGAAATTTTATTGGATGTGCAACCTAAATATAAATGCATTTTGGTGCTTCATAGTAAGATGTCAATTTTAATTTTGTGCTGTGCTGTGCCTTCTCTAGGCTTCCATCTTTGTTGTCCCAAACCTCGATTTGGTTCTTAGATGGTTTATTCTCCCTTCTTGTTACTTGGTTTTGGTTAAGATTTGTATCTTTTCCCCTGGACTGATACTTGGCTTTTCAAGTTTGATAATGGAATACAATGTTAGAAAAAATAGCCATATCAATTCTTTTAACTTCTTCCACGTATATTTTCATATATATCAAAAATCAGGATGTTACATAAATGTTATTTTTCTCGAAAAAATTTGTTTTTACGCAGAAAACTATTTTTCTACATTTAAAAGAAAAATTAATATTTAACAAAAAATGGAAACAACAATACATCAAGGAAATGACACGTTTAAAAAAAAAACAAAATATATACCACGGACATAAAAGAATCTTTGTTATTGATTTGGCCCTTTGTTATTGATTAGTCTTGTTTTGTTCATCGAGATTTTCGGATAATGATGATTTCTGTTACGAGAAGGGGTGGTCAGAAAAGAATGGCGCATGATCAGAAACGTGATTCTCTAACACATTGTGACAAACAGAAATTGGATAATTATATTTGTAAATTGGTGGATAATAAATGTTGATCTATTAGATTAAACATAGCTAAAAATTATTTTGATCTCATAAAGGAAGTGAAAATAATATTGAAAAAGTAGTACAAAACAAAATTAAGCAATGATTTTAAATTCCACGAAATGAACAACACAATTATATTTATACTGTCAGATCAGTTGTCATCATTGAAATAACCACCGACAGACTTATTCAAATGAATAACAATATGCTAGTAAAAGTCGTTAATACCAAATCAAGCAAAGTAAATGGAGGACGTAAACATGATTTTGAGTTATAAAAATAAGAGAAATAAATAAAAAGGAGTACATCATTTTTCTTGGTGTTTGGAGACTATTCCAGTCCCCAAACTATTCATATTCACAAATTTTAACAGTTGTAATTTATACTATCAACGGTTTGAGTTTAGGAGGGGGCTAATTAGTCTATACCCTAAAATGGAAAAAACTGTAATGCACAAGAAGCGTTCTTCAGCATAGAAGAAGTAGCTTCTTTACCTCGTAAATAAAAACACGACGAAACAGTATTTTTCGCGGTGAACAAGATAAACGGTCACAGTACAAACAGCTGCTGGACGCTACAAAGAATTCTGGTGGAGAAGTACCTTTCTAACGACTCGTTAAAACCTGAGAGGTGCACAAACATATGCACATTCCTAGAAGCACCTTTGAAGAGTAGTTTGAGTTCAGCTCGTTTAAGAGAAAATAAGAAGAAGTTTGCATGGTTCACACAAAGATATGACACGCAATTACGTCACAACCATATCCCATAAACTAAAAGTTGGCAAATTTTTAATTTACAAACCAGTAAGGCAAAAAACGGAGGAAGTTGGGCCCAAAACAATTGGTGACCATTAACAACAAAGTCGAAAGGCTTCTAGATATGGCTTAATTTAGGAAGTAAAATATCTTGATTGGTTAGCCAATCCGGTTGTGGTATGCCTGAACTTCACGAATTTGAACAAGCATGCTCAAAAGACAATTTTTTTTGTTATACCATATAGACCAGTTAGTTGAAGTCAGAAACAGGACTTCTTACAGAGGTAAGTTGATCACACAATGTCAACTTTTTAAAGATACTCAGACATGGGTTTCTAACGTACGTTGGAATTCTAACAAGCGAAAAAAGGAAACCCTATTGAACTAGTTCACCATAGAAAGTTATACCTCATGTACGGGGTTGCATCTAACCACGAGGCTGAGAATATCTTCACAGAAGGATTCCAGAAGCCAAGACTTTACGACTTGATCTGTTTGACACCAAGTTTTGTAGACTCTTGTAGTCAAGATTTGGAGTTGGAACAAGGGTGTTGTTGTCTTGTTGATAGGGATGAGATATTGCAGCGATGGTAGACCCCAAGAAGCCATGTCCAAAGAGAACATACTCAAATTGGGACTTCCAAAGGATGTTTTTTCTTTTCTGCATGTGTAACACAACTTGTTATGTTTAGAGATGAAACAGAAAATAGCTCCATGGATCTTCTCTATGGCTTGGTACTATGAAAGTAGAAACAAAAGGTTGAAGTTATGAGAGAGAAGACGATAAAGAGTTATTTATATTCTTTCGGTTTAGGTTTTACGGTCGACACTTGCATTATATTTATACAACTAAAGTAATACCCTAGTGTAAAAAACAAGTGTCATCATCATATTGTATATGCAGAATCAAGTGGTTGGAAGCGATTCTTCAATGTAAGCTCTGTATATGTTTTTTTCATGTCCTTGTTCTTATTCCCACACTTAACAGTTAACACAATTGTAGAGCTAGTTACTACGTTTTTACAACTTGTAGCCAAAAGGATGAATAAGAAGTGGCTTTGTATTGGGAGATCGTAGATCGAACGGTCAAGATTAATAGAAGAATATGGAAGATCCAAGAAGGATCTAGAAGATATGAAGATATGTTAACATCTTATATTTGGAAGATTAGCATTTATCTCTAAGATACTATTTCTATTTTATTTTAGGAAGTTTAGGGTTTATAATTCCCTATATAAATTAATGTAATGTGTAACATTATTTTCATGAGAGTCCAATAATATTTCTTCCAAAAAGACCTTTGGTGATTTGCTCTCATCTTCTTATCATGGTATCAGAGCTTTCCTTTGGCCTGTGTTAATTTTTCGAAAAAAAAAAAGGTCATCTCTCGAAGATGACTCGACGGCCGAGTATAACGCCGGAAAGATGACTCGACAGTCGAGTATAACGCCGCAAAGATGACTCGACGGCCGAGTATAACGCCGCAAAGATGACTCGACGGCCGAGTATAATGCCGCAAAGATGACTCGACGGCCGAGTATAACGCCGCAAAGATGACTCGACGGCCGAGTATAACGCCGCAAAGATGACCCGATGGCTGGGTATAAAGCCATTATTTTGAAGACTTGTCCAATCTCAAACGTGGTTCCCACGTATGAGCTTGCCGGGGAGTATTGGGAGATCGTAGATCGAACGGTCAAGATTAATAGAAGAATATGGAAGATCCAAGAAGGATCTAGAAGATATGAAGATATGTTAACATCTTATATTTGGAAGATTAACATTTATCTCTAAGATACTATTTCTATTTTATTTTAGGAAGTTTAGAATTTATAATTCCCTATATAAATTAATGTAATGTGTAACATTATTAAGACGTTTGGTGATTTGCTCTCATCTTCTTATCACTTTGTGATCATTGAGCTTGGAAAGGTTATTGGGCTTGTATTCGTCAAGGCCCATTCGTGATTTTGCCTTTTAGTCACTAACAATGGCGTTTTAATTAGGTGGTTTTGGGTTATAACAGCTATGGTTTGTGGTTATATGTCGATAAAGCTATGGTTTGAAATGTTGTTAATTTATGGCTAAGATAGTCATAAATGTGATTTTTCATTATTAGAGAACTGGTTTAACAATGTGGTTTAATGGTTTTACTCTACATTTACTCTCCACCGCAAGTTTCCTTCCTCCTTAGTAAAGTGTATTATCATTTTTTTAATAAAAGGTTTGTTTAATGACGCGTGTTCCTACATTTACACCATCGCAAGTTTCCTCCTTCCTTAGAACAGTGTGTGTGTTTTTAGCTTTTAGCCTCGGCGGTTCAACTAAAGAACAAGAAGAAGACGAAGTATAAGTAGAAGAAAAGGAAGAGACTTTCTGGGTTCAGGATTTTGATTTCGGTTTCTTCCACTTGGGCTGCTATGGCTTCTGTGTTGCTACTGTTTCTAGTGTTCGTCTTTCATCTCATAGCTTTTGGTCTTGCTGTTGCTGCTGAGCAGCGAAGAACCAGCGTCAGTTTCTCTCTCTTTGTCTATAATAGTTCCTCTGTGATTGCTCCTACATTTCTCGTAAAGTTGATTTGATTATTGTTTCTTCCGCCTCGAGAGTTTCTCTCAGTTTCACGTTTATGTTGCTTCTAAGGATTTATTCAAGCTAGGTTCTTGAAATTTTCTGGGTTTTGTGAAATTTAATTAGTTTCTCCCTAAGCTTCACAGAAAGCTGAAAACTTTGGGCTAAAATTGAGAAGATTAGATAGAGGCTTCTTTGATAAAATCAATCGAACCCTTCAAATGTTATCTGTGAAAGTAAAAAAAGTTGGAGATTTGTCCTGTTTTGTGGTTCTTGTCTAGTGTTCTTCCTGATATTTTGTTTGTGTTGCTTTTTGTTGATAGTGGCAAGTTGTTAATGAATCAAGAG
>OVBB01001825.1:750-12971 GCA_900406415.1 Isatis lusitanica | reverse complement strand
AATTTTCGTCGTAACTTTTCGTCCCTAAAGCCACGTTTTCTTGTAGTGTTTTCTTATGCTTACCATCTCTTTTTACCGAATCCGAAACAGTATTTAATCGTCTCGACCTTGTCTAGATCTTTGCTTTGAGTTTTAGGGTATTATGTTTGTTTACCTGTGAATCTTTTCTACATATGTTTTTTTATCCATGATGGATTTTGCTTTTGGTTATACATTATCAAGATCTCAACTGATTAGGAACCGATTGATATCCAACATGTGAGTTGATTTTTGGAGCTTCCTCTCTGCTTGGTTTATGTTGAAAATTCTTTTGGTCTCTCCTGCTCTGGAGATTTAGTAGCTTTTGATTTCCCCATTTCTATTTGGTCGTAGTTTTGTATATATGATTAGTGAATAGGATGTTTGAAATGAACTGCGACAGTTCCTAGGATAAAATGAAATGAAGTTAGTTTCGTCTGTTGTTTTACGTATTTTTTAGTAATTGCTAATGAATTGACCCATCAGCCATAGGATATATTCCTGCCGATATGTATCAATGGTGTCTGGTTTTTTTTCCATTTGTTGGTTTCTTAGGTTACAGAATCTAATAATTTTTTTGTTGAACCGCTTTCTATCAAATGACTGAATCTTGGAAAGTTGGAATTACTCTTTTTGTTGAATCTGGCACTTGTTAACATGATCAGCAACCCAATGAACTCCACTATTCCAATTGCCGCAGAGATATTTAAGAAGGCTGGTATGTACGATGAGAAGAAGCTGTTTGGTGTAACCACTTTTGACGTTGTTAGGGCCAGGACTTTCTATGCTAAAAGGCAAATGTCCCAGTTTCTGGTTAGTGTTTTTTCTCTTTTGTAATCATAAATTTTCGTTTAAAAATGTTTTTCTTACTTGTGTTTAAGGATGCTGTCTTGACATGCTTGAGTTTTTAAATATTCTTGATGGGTTTGCTGAAGTTAATGTTCCTGTGATTGGTGGTCATGCTGGTGTTACAATTCTCCCACTCTTCTCTCATGTTACCTCTCACTTCCTCTCTAACTCAAAACTGTTGTGGTTGAATGTTACCGTGGTTTAGTTCTGTTCGCCTCAAGTTACTCTTTTTGTAAACAATATAGGCCACTCCTCAAACCAACTTGTCTTGTGACGTACTCACCACCCTCACCAAGCGTACCCAAGATGGAGGTACAGAAGTCGTGGAGGCAAAAGCAGGAAAAGGTTCAGCTACATTGTCAATGGAGAAATAATCTCATTTCATTAGTTTTTTTTTCATCGATTGAAATAGTATTGCTTTTTCACAAGTTAAAAAGATTAACTTCTCTTCTCGATATAAGCTTTTGATTGTATTGCTTGTCTGGTGTTTAGGTTGCTGATTTTGCACTGGCTAGATTAGATGAAGAATAACAGAAATGAGATGAGTTATTTCATATAAACAAGTTTAGTTATATAGACTTATTGGTTATTAACATGTCACTCTCTTTGATTGATAGTTTTCTGCATTTGTTATCATGTTATAGATGATGTTCACACCAAGCAATCTGCCTATTGTAATGAAATATACTTCTGGTGGTAAACTTTGAGCAGAATTGTATTATGCGGCTTTTTAGTGAGGATTAGTAATACTTTCTTTTTATAAACTACTCTTTAACCGCTTGGCAGTAATAAATTGCTAATACTGCTCTTTGTACCTTAATTCACTGTATAGACAGGCTCAGTTCTTCTTTCAGCAGCTTATCTATGGAATTAATCATTAAAATGTAATGGTACGCTCTGGCAACTTGAACCTCTTTTAGTTTATGTTTCTTTTGTTGTTGTTCCGAATAAATTTACTTAGATACCAGTAGTATTAGTTAGTTAACTAAGTTCTTAATTGCTGAGATAAACTTGTTTTAGGATTATTGTTTTGAAGATTGATTAGTTTACGGGTAATTCTACACTTGTGAGAGGAATAAGTGGAAGATAATAAATAAATTTATTTTAAAAAAAAAATCTCAAGATAAAACCAAATAATTGAAGTGGAAGATAACAAAGAAATCAAATATAAAAAATCCCAAGATAAAACCAAATAATTGGATAGTAGTTAATACTCGTTATTCTAAAAAATAACAAACGGTATGATAGAAAAGATTTGGATTTTCTGGATTTTCAATATAAGCAACTATACAATTTGGAAATTAGATGAACCCTTACTTTTTCTTCTTTTTTACTAGACTCGTGAACCCTAACTACATCCATAAACAATACTGTTGCAGATCGGTTAAATCAACTAACTGATAAGATAATAAAAACCTCATCACCAACTAATCCATTCTCCTTCATTTTCATTTTCATTTTCATCTTCTCTCCTCTGCCTCTTCTAGTTTAATTACTCACTCAAATCTCTCTCATGTAAGTCAAGATATATGTATTATGCCATTGAAAGAGCATTTATTTTTAAGAAACTTACTGCTCACAATCCAAATAATTTTAATAATATTTTTTTTAAAAACTTAAAGAACGTATATTCACAATATTCCAAATCTTTTCAGTTTCCATCTTTCTCAACACTAAATTTAACTCTTACCCAAAAATAGTGAGAATTCGGGTACTGATTTTAAGTAGCAAAAAAAAAACTCTAAACCGGCTACTTGAGTATTTGTATTTTATGAAGTATGCGTTTTGAGTACACACCTAAATTGACTTTTCTCCAGCCTTAGCTGTTTTTCTGGTTTCAATACCTAAACTGGACAGGATGGTGCGGGAGGAGCATGTGTGTGTCTGTCTGGTACACTACTTGTGTAACTAGCTGTTGAAAATTTAACCAATTGATAGAACGATTTCAAAGTTTAAATGTACATATTACAAATAACATTGAATAAGCATCAAGAAAATCTACAAAACCATAATAGATGCTATTGTGAATATTGAGAACTCTGCTTTCTATTATCTTTCTCCTCTTTGCGTTTCGTTTTCCCTATCTCTCTTAACATCCTCGTTGGCTTTCTCTCAAGCTTCTCCTCTTTGGTTTCCAGATATTCGTATTACATCTCATTCTTTACATAGAAGCATGGTTACATCCCACTCCATGTATTTCTTTATTGTCATGACATTGCTTTTCAGTGGGATTTTCGAATCTTGTAACACCGCGAAGCTCCATGACGCTGAAGGTATTACTCTGAGAATTTTCATTTTGTTTTTAAATATGTTTTTGTGTTTGCCACATTGATTCTGGCTATCAATAATGAACCTAATCCAAAATTTGATAATGGTTGACAAATTGGAAGTGAGAGCATTGAAGGAGATGGGGATAAAAGGTTGGGACTTCACGAAAGATCCATGCACTGGAAAAGGGAATTGGCGTATATCCACTAATCTACTTATACAGAGCAGTCTCACTTGTGACTGCTCTGGTCATCCTCCCAACTCATCGTGTCATCTCGTCGTACTGTAAGTCTCTTTATTTTTCTCTTTAATTAGTTTTTGAAATTGATGCATAACATAATCCATATTATTCTTGCTNTTTTTTTTTTTTTTTTTTGCAGAGTTTTAACGTCGCAGAATTTAACAGGTAATATTTTCAGAGCTGCGTTACCTTAAATCTCTGTAAGAAAAAAATAGACCAATTTCTCAAAATTTAACTAATTGTAAATACAATAATTCTTAACGCATCGTAAGAAACTATAGTTCAGTTTTTTTTTTTTTTTTATGTATTTCTAGTGGTTTCTTGAATAATATTTCTTTCAATGAACCGATTGATGCTAGTTTTTCTCTTCTTCTCTGAATTTGGTGCTTTCAGGTATAAGGAGTTCCCTTGTTATTTCCAAAAATTTTCTCTTGCCTTTTGCCTCCATGAAAGTGTAAGTTACAACTTACAACACAAGACAAATTTTACGTCCATGTGGCAAAGATCCTCCATCTTGATAAGATTTTATAATTCTTCTTGCAGATAAATATAAGCTGTACATAAACTGTGGGGGAGACGAAGTAAGAGTTGATAAAGAAAAGACGTATGAAGCTAATGTAGAAGGCCAAAGATCTTCTATGTTTGTATATGGGTCTGACAAGCACTAGGCTTTTAGCAGCACTGGACATTTCATGAACAAACTTACGGAAGTGGATGATTACACCGTGTCCAACACGTCTACACTATCACTCGGTCCTTGATCTCCCGATCTTATGCTTTACAAAACGGCTCGACTTTCTCCTCTCGTGTTGAACTACTATGGACTCTATTGAGATATAGCAAATAAGATCATCGACAACAAGGAAAGAAATGCGCGTGAATACAAAAACAAGGACGAGGATACGTGTCCAATTCAAATGCAGGACCACTTGTATCCGTTAGGCAACAGCTCATTAAAGCAAAAGCAAAAGCGATTTGTCTTATTTCGTGGAGGCGGTTTGCAGAGCCGTACGAGGTGCAAGGTTTTTTGGTGGCAAGCGAATGAAGCCAGAAGAAGCCTTCCTATATAATGTATTCATTATTGAGAGAGAGAGATACAGAAAAGTATAGAGCAATGCATAGAGCATAAACTCATTGTTTTGTTCTTGGGAAACAGAGTGAAGTTAGGGAAACACTGAGAGAACTTGTAAAGGGTTTGGGGTTTCTCGTTACTGTAATACTCTGAGATTTAGTGGATTCCAGGAGCAAAGATCCTGGCCCAGACGTAGCACCTATTGGTATGAACTGGGTTAAAAACTGGTTTGTGTGTTCCTCTTTACTTTGTCTTTCATAACTCTTCTGCAACTTGTTTGTTTAAGTCTCTGCAACTCCATCGTATTCTTATACTCTTGTCATGTGTGTGTTGTTTTGTGTACCAACGGAGACGTCTTGAGGTTGCATATTTCATCACATATTGGTAGCAGAGCCAGGTTGCGAGGCTTGTGGCTTTCACGGAGAAGTTTTGAAGAAAGCCATGCCGTCAACGCCGAGAGTGGAGTTGGAGAAGTTCGATGGTCATGGAGACTATACACTCTGGAAGGACAAACTGTTGGCTCAGTTAGATCTACACGGCTTGGGCAAGGCCTTGGAAGATCAAGGAAAGGGCAAAGGAAAAGTCCTAGATCCAGAAGAGACAGATGAAGATCGTAAGGAGGCTGACGAAAAGGAAGAAGCTTTCGCCACTACTGTGCAGAAAGCGAGAAGCATGATACTTCTGAGCGTGACTAACAGAATCTTGAGGAAGATCAGGAAAGAAACAACCGCAGCAGGCATGATAAAAGCTCTCGACAAGCTTTATCTAGCTAAAGCCTTGCCAAATCGTTTCCACCTCAAGCAGAAGCTGTTTGGCTACAGAATGTTAAAAAGTCTGAGCATTGAGTGTAACATCGATGAGTATCTGCAACTGATATCAGATCTAGAAAACATCGATGTTACAGTGTCTGATGAAGAACAGGCCATACTACTCTTGCTGTCTCTACCTAGACAGTTTGACCAGCTCAAGGACACTATACGCTATAGTTCAGGAAGAACAACACTGATGCTGCAAGAAGTCATGGCGGCTATATACTCTAAGGAGTTGGATACTGGTTCAACCTCTCGCAGTACAAAGACTCAGGCTGAAGGTCTGTATGTTAAAGAGAAGGGTGAACAACGAGGAAGGACAGAGAGCAGAGACAAGTCTTCAAAGAAGTCTCGCTCAAAGTCAAAGAACAGAGATGGGTGTTGGATTTGTGGAGAAGACAGACATTTTAAAAGCTCATGTCCGAACAAAGGCAAGTCTGGAAAGAAAGGCAAGTCCAAATACCAAGCATCTGGTATTAAAGGAGATGAGAACAAGAACGGAGCCGAAGGGCTCTATGTTTCAGAAGCACTACTTTCGACAGGCATAAGCTTGGAGAACGAGTGGGTAATGGATACTGGATTGAGTTACCATATGACACACAAGAAAGACTGGTTTGAGGTTCTGAATTAAGATGCTAGTGGGTCTGTGCGCATGGGAAACATGACAACATCGAAAGTCAGAGGAGTTGGAAGTGTCAGAATCAAAAACTCGGATGGGACGACTGTTCTTCTAAACAAGGTCAGGTACATTCCTTAAATGGATCGAAATCTGTTGTCTATGGGAACTTTAGAAGAACAAGGATATGAGTTTGAGTCCAGAAATGGAGTACTCAAAGTGAAAGATGGCATTAAAATGCTACTGACATGACACAGACACGAGAAGCTGTATATACTTCAAGGGAAACCAGTTACAGCTCAATCTCTAGTCACTGAAAACAGAAATCATGATACAGTGCTTTGGCACCATCGGTTAGGCCACATGAGTCAGAAAAACCTTGATCTGTTGGTGAAGAAAGGCTACCTTGACAGGAAGAAAGTCTCGGTTCTAGAGCTGTGCGAAGACTGTGTGTATGGGAAAGAAAAGCGAGTCAGTTTCTCTGTAGCTACTCATGATACGAAAAAGAAGCTAGATTACATTCACTCAGACTTGTGGGGATCTCCTAATGTCCCAATGTCTATGAGTAAATGTTAGTATTTTATAAGTTTCATAGATGACTACACAAGAAAGACATGGGTATACTTCTTAAAGCACAAAGATGAAGCGTTTGATACCTTTGTCGAGTGGAGCATCATGGTAGAGAATCAAGCATATAGAAAGATCAAGATTCTGAGAACTGATAATGAGTTAGAGTTCTGCAACTCACGTTTTGACAAGTTCTATAAAGGAAAAGGGATTGTGAGGCACAAAACCTGTGCATATACACCGCAGCAAAACGGTGTAGCAGAAAGAATGAACATAACCATTCTTGAAAAGGTAAGAAGCGTGTTGAGTGATTCAGGGATGCCAAGATCATTCTGGGCTGAGGCAACACATACAGCTGTTATGCTAATCAACAAAACACCTTCATCTGTGATAAATTTTGAGATTCCAGATAAGAAATGGTCCGGAAGACCTCCTGTGTACAGCTACCTAAGAAGATTTGGGTGCATATGCTTTGCGCATTCAGATGAGGGAAAGTTGACTCATAGAGCAAAGAAAGCAGCCTTGCTTGGTTATCCTACAGGAGTAAAGGGTTATAAGGTATGGCTGTTGGAAGACAAGAAATGTCAGATAAGTCGAAATGTTGTGTTTCAGGAGAATGCGGTAGGCCTGGGCATTCAGATATCTGTTCAGGTTCGGATCGGGTTGTTCGGATTTTCGGATTTTCGGATGTAGGTTCATAGGATCCATTCAGATATTTTGAAAATTCGGATCGGATTCGGTTTGGATATTGTCGGATTCGGATCAGATCGGATTCTTTGCTAAAAATCCGAAATCAATAGGGTTTCGGTTTGGTTTGGATTTTTTAAAATCCGAACTACCAATAATCCAATTGGACAAAAAAATAATCTGAAATACATGTTCGAAAAAAAAATATAAACGTGAATAATCCTCAAAATAGATCAAGTACCAAATAACAAATGGTAAACATGATTGTGATTAGGTGACTTCCAATCCAATAACAAATACGAAAATAAAATACTCAAAAGAGTATCAAATACTCAAAAATCAGTTCCAAAATAGTAAACAAAATAACAAATGATATGGAAGTTTAGCATCTCCAGTTCAGTTCTAATGCATCTTGTTCCCTAGTACATAGGAAGAAAACGAGATTGAACATACATGAATGCAAATATGCAATATTACTGTTTTAGACAAAAATGATTAGGTTAAACACAAATTGGTACCTTCTAGTTCTATGCATACCTCAATGTAACCATATTGCGTTAGTCTTCTTCAGTACTATGATGGTCAAATTCTGAAAGAGACAAACAAATACAAAATGTTAAAACAAATAAAATGATTTAAATTACAATAGAAGAAAAGAAGTTACCTTTCTCAATTTTGTCTTGCATTACGATATCATCAAACAGTTGCTGAGTGGTGACCAATCTTGTTCAGTTAAATTAGAATCTTGTTTCATCCACTGTTCTGTACACATCAGAACTTCAACCATGTAGTGAGTCAAGCAACTCCTATGCGGTTCTAGGATCCTTCCGCTGGTGCTAAAGGCACTTTCAGATGCAACAGATGATACTTGCATGGCAAAGACATCTCGAGCAATCTCTGCCAAAACTGGATACTTGGTACTATTGAGATTCCAATAAGACATAACATTGTACTCAGTACCCAACAAACTGTTAGGAATCTCAACTGGTTCCTTTAAGTATTTTTCCAATTCATCTCTCTCATTATGAACTCCTATTAAACCTACCATCTCTTTATACATGAACTCAACCCTTTCAGAACCAAATTCTTCATCCACCAGATCCATTTCTCTCTGATCTTGAGTGTCGAAGGATGACGTATTAGTAGACTGAGATGGTTGACTTGTTTCCCCTTTTCTGTATCTGCTGTTATACTCTTTAAACAAGCTTCGAAGAACAGATAAAATTGAATCATACGACGCCTTAGATTCAATACTGTCTTTCCCATACAATATATCAAAACACAGCGTGGCAAATTTTAGTTTCTTCGTAGGATCAAAGACAGTAGCCACAATCAACATCTTGTTGATGTTCTTTAATCCATCCCAGTACTTCTCAAATTTTTTCATCATATTTTCAGCCTTTGTCTTCATTTCTTCATCTATACTATGAGAAAAAGACCTCAAACGGTTTTTTGTGTTAACTATCTGACCAAAACACATGTTGGAATTCACAGTAGTGGAAGCAGAAACAATCAATGTAGAAGTGTAGAAAATGCTAAGGAATTTTGAAAACTTCTCAACCGCATTCAATCAGTTCTAGTAGGAGGTCCAATTCTTTTGACTTTCTTGTCCTTATCAACTTCCAAGAAGTGATCATTGTATAATTTATCCTCTGCCTCCATCTTATCAAATGCTAGCCTAAATTGAATTGCCTTTTTCAATAGCAAATAAGTTGAATTCCAGCATGTGCTCACATCAAGCGGCAAACTACCCCTCTGCAATCTTCCTGAATCAACTCTAAGTTCAAATGATTTCAACCTAGTCGAACTAAATCTGACATATGACACTGCATTTCTTATGGCACACACGCTACCATCTATCTCACTCAATCCATCTCTTGCAATCAAATTAAATATATGACCTGCGCATCTCATATGTAGAAAGTCTCCATCTAACACAAACGCATCACTACACCCTAATGAGAACTCACTCGTAAACTTCCTCAAAGCTGATGAATTTGCTGTAGCATTGTTAACAGTTATGCAAAACACCTTCTCTATACCCCATTCAGCTAAACAGTCTAGAAAAATAGTTTTAATGGTCTGACCTTTGTGATCTGTAACGTTTTTAAACCCTATGATCAGCTTCCTTAAACTCCAGTTTGCATCAATGAAATGTGCAGTGATAGCCATGTAATTTGCTCCTGTCAATAACAAGTAACATTCAAAGAAAATCAAGTTCTATAGTATCAACGTAAATACTAACAAAGAAGTTACTAAAACGGCAAATTACCTGTTGGTTGACAAACCCATATGTCTGTAGTTAGGGAAACTCTCTGCTTTGTGGATAGAAACCAGTTCTTCAATTTTTCTTTCTTTTTTACAAACATCTGAACAATGTCTCTTGCTGCTGTTCTTCTTGAGTGGGGTTGGTACAGGTTTACCTAGTTGCAGTAGCATATAGAGAAATAAAAGTCATAAACAAAAAAAACATACAATATTATGTTCACAAATAATTTCAGACTCTAAAGTTAATGATTACCTTGCTACAAAAGTGTTTCCAAGCCATGCTTTCAATGAAAGCAAATGGCAATTCTCCTAACACTAGCATCTCGTTTGATGCTTCTCTGAAAAGAGTTTCTGATACTTTGGCAGACTTCAAATTTCCATCATCATTAATAAGAGTTTGAGCTTGACCTTTGCATTGACCTTCACTCCATGTCTTATATGCCTTACAGACTTTTATATGGTTTGAGAGGTGTGAAGTTCCTGATGATGATTTACATCCAAAATTCCTTTTGCAATAGTGACAATAGCACTTGTCACTATTTTCTGTGAGTTTCGTGAAGTGATCCCATGCCGGAGATCTTGTGTTCATTTTCTTTTTCGGTGGAACATGTTGAGTCTGAGAAGTTTCTTCAGGTTCTATAGAATCAGTCTTTTGTTTGCCTCTACTATCAACTGCTTCTTTATCCATCTGAACATTACTAGGATTTTGAGATGAAGAATCCATCTGTAAACAAGATGAAAATAAAGAGTTAGAGAATAGATTAAAAGAAAAGGTTAGTTTTTACTAAATTTCGTACATTGGTCACGGCAAAACCAAAATATTGAAGGATCAACGTAACCCAACAAGTCCTTAGATTTATAAAATTCAGAGCTTGAGAAGATACTAATACATAAACATAGGAGAGAGTTTTTTTTTTTCAAAACCAGAGCTGCTTCATGATGATGATACATATAAATTCCAAAAACATAAGCTAAACAGCTCATTTTCATTGAGAGCGCCACAGAGTAAGCAAAATTCAGTGAAATTCAGTGAAACAATAAAGAGTTAAAGTAGAAGAAGGTTCCATTTTCCTTAGTCATCTCAGTTCATGTAACTAAACCAACCAATCGCTTGAAGAACCCAGAAAATAAAAATCCAAAATCCAATAAGAGAAATCAAAACAAATTCTAAATCGTTTCATACTTTCATGAATAAATTGCTTAAAGGAGATGATGAAATGGTTACCTGTGAGTGATTGACCGACGTCTCTGATGGAGGAGACGACTTCCGATTACGATCCAGCTTGATGATTTTGTTTTAGAGTTTATATTTTGTTTATATAATCTAGAGTTTATTTTAGACCTACTCAAATTGAAATCGGGCAACTGAATCGTCATTATCGGGAATAGGTAGAAACTCAAAGATATCAGAAGCGTAGGGAAGGAAATAAGAGAATCGGGTTGTTTGGATTTGCTTCGGATAGCGGGTTTTATCCGATCCGATCCGAAACCCGAAGTGTAAAGAAGACTAAATCCGTTTGGGTTTTTTGGCTTATCCGAATCCAGTTCGGATCGGGTTGTTCGGTTCGGATTCGGATTCGGATTCCGGATCCGGACAATATGCCCAGGCCTAGAATGCGGTCTACAAGGATGTGGTTCAGAAGGGAAAACAGGCTCAGGGAAATCAGACTGATGAGGAAGAGTTAAAGTTCGACATTGAGTTAGAAGACAGAGATGGTTCAGGCTCCGGTGGAGATCTCTCGGAAGAAACAGGATCCCTGGGAGATCAATCACCTGTGCAAGAAAACGAAGACAATGAAGAGCAGAACTCAGGGCAGGAACTAGTTTTCGGAAGTGGGAATGATTCGTAGAATGATCAGTTTGAGTTGAGTGAGACAGAGGACTCACCTAAGAGTTACCGTCTGGTCAGAGATAGAACCAGAAGGGAGACAAAAGCACCAAAACACTTCGACATTGAAGGCTATTTTGGTGAAAAGGATGAAAGCGAGGATGAATACTTTGAGGCAGAAGCATTAGTCACTACAGTCGAAGGAGAATCCAAGGAGCCTGCAAGCTACAAAGAAGCTAAAGCTGATGCAGACTGGGAATTATGGAAAGGATGAATGAATGAAGAAATGGATTCTCATTCAAAGAACCATACTTGGACGACTGTAAGTAAACCTAAAGGGCAATGCATCATAGGATGCAAATGGGTTTATAAACTCAAGAGCAGCATTGAAGGAGTTGAGGGTCCAAGGTTTAAGGCTAGACTAGTTGCTAAAGGTTATTCACAAAGAGAAGGAGTGGACTACACATATGTCTTTGCTCCAGTCGTAAGACATGTATCTATAAGGATACTACTGTCTATCATTGCAGAGGAAGACTTAGAGCTGGAACAGCTTAATGTCAAGAAAGCTTTTCTCCATGGGGAGTTAGATGAGAAAATCTATATGGAAGTACCAGAGGGCTATGAGGATCAGTTCAAGACAGATCAAGTATGCCTACTGAACAAAGCTCTTTACGGTTTGAAGCAGGCTCCAAGACAATGGAATTAGAAATTCGACAGGTTCATGATTGAGATGGATTTGTGAAGAGCTTAAGAGATAGCTGTGCTTACATCAAGACCAATCCTGATGGGTCACTGGTCTATCTACTCATCTATGTAGATGACATGTTAGTAGCTGCAAAGGACAAGCGAGTTATTGTAGAACTGAAGCAACAACTCAGCTGTAAGTTCGAGATGAAAGACTTAGGTGCGGCTAAGAAGATACTTGGTATGGAGATAACCTGAGACAGAGCTGCTGGGAAATTGTGGGTTACTCAAGAAGATTATCTGAAAAAGGTTTT
>OVBB01001823.1:0-12988 GCA_900406415.1 Isatis lusitanica | reverse complement strand
GGTAACTCAGAGGAAGTAACCACATTCCCCACCCGTATCTTGAGCTGCGAAACATGGAAGATGGGACGAATCTGGGAAGACGCGGGTAGGTGAAGCTTGTAAGCGACAGTTCCACAATGGTCAATAACCTCAAAGGGCCCATAGTACTTTGGAGCCAGTTTTTGGTTAGAGTGAGTCACTACCGACTGTTGTCTGTACGGCTGAAGTTTGAGATACACCCAGTCCCCCACATCAAAGCTGCGTTCAGACCGATGTTGATCCACAAACTGCTTCATCCTGTGTTGAGCAGGAATGAAATGAAACTTCAACAACAGAAGCATCTTTTCCCTGTCCTCCAAAGAGCGAGCAACTACAGTCACTTTTGTTTCCCCAGGCTGGTACGATAGATGAATCGGAGGAGCCTGACCATACATTGCTTCGTAAGGTGACATTTGAATAGTGGAGTGAAACGATGTGTTGTGCTAATACTCAGTGAGAGGTAACCAACAACTCCACAACTGTGGTCGCTCACTGCACATACACCTGAGGTAAGTTTCGAGCCCTCTGTTGACTACCTCCGTTTAGCCATCGCTCTGGGGATGATATAAGCTGAAGAGTGATTCAAAACAACCCCATGCAAGGTAAACAACTCAGTCCAAAATTCACTAAGAAATACCGTGTCTCAATCACTGACAATAGAGCGCGGAATCCATGTAATTTAAAGACATTTTCGAGGAACGCTTGAGCACAGAAGAGGCCGTATACGGATGGCTCAGTGCAAAAAAGGGTGCTGCCTTGCTAAGTCGGTCCATGACAACCAAGATCACTGATTTGCCGACAGACAATGGCAGTCTGGTAATGAAGTCCATGGATATGTCTGTCTTGAGAGCCTCAGGGATTGAGAGAGGTTGCATGAGACCCGAAGATGCGACTGTTTTATGTTTACAGCGCTGACAGACATGACAACTTCCAATAAAAGCATGTATGTCTCTAGACATTCCTTTCCAATAAAAAACGCTCTTGACGCGTTGACGAGTAACCTCGTGCCCTGAATGGCCACATCCATTATAACCATGAAGCCATTCTAGAATTGTATTGCGCACAGCTTGGTCATGAGGTACCACCAACTTACTTTTCCTGCGCAAATACCTTGAGACCATGAGAAGGGGCTCTTTGCAATTGGATTCTTATGGAGAGTTATGAGGATCATTTGGATGGCTATATCCTTCTCATACCCCTCTTTAATCTGCTGCATTAAGTCACAATCAAGTACAGAAAAAGCCTTGTGAAGAACCTCAGCTCTCTCGACACGAGACAGAACACCAGCAGCTACGTTGTCCTTGCCTTGTCGATATTTTATTTCATAATCCAACTCTAGCAGCTTAGGGAGCCACTTCTGTTGGATCGGGGTATTCAGCCGTTGCTCCAGCAAATATTTAAGGCTCCGTTGATCTGTCTGGATAATAAAATGTGTGGAGATGAGATATTGATGCCATTTTGGACAGCAAAAATGACCACCAACAACTCCTTTTCGTAAATAGATAGGATTAGCTGCTTCCCTTTCAAATGACGGCTAATGTACGCCAAAGGATGGCCCTCCTACATCAAAACATCCCCAGTTACTTGCCGCTTGCATCTGTTTCCACCACAAACTGCACATCAAATCTTGGGAGGGCCAATACAGGAGCTTCGCACAGAGTCTGTTTTAGAGTTTCAAAGGCAGAATCGACTTCTTCCGACCAAAGAAAACTGTCTTTCTTGGTGAGTTCGGTAAGAGGACGAGCCAGAGATCCAAAATTCTACATGAACTGTGGATAATAACCCACCAAGCCCAAAAACCCTCAGAGTTGTTTCAAGGACTTAGAAACAGGCCACTCCTTAACTGCTTGCACTTTGAGAGGGTCATTGGATACCCCTGAAGCTTGGATATAATGCCCCATATACTCAAACCGATCAGTTGCAAACGTACACTTTCTTCGTTTAGCCAAAAGTTTGTGCTGTCGCATGAGTTCAAAAACAGTATGTCAGGGTCCCAAATGAGCCTCGAGTATAGCGCTGTAGATGAGTATGTCGTGGAAGAAGATCAGAACACACTTGCAACACAGCATACAAGACACCTCATTCATAAGGCTCTGGAAGGTTGCATGAGCGTTTGTAAGCCCAAAGGGCATTACAACATACTCGTAATTACCACTGTGTGTCTTAAATGCGGTTTTATAAATATCACCGGGATCCATATGGACCTGATGGTAGCCAGCACGAAGATCTATCTTGGAATAAACCACAGAACCGCTCAATTCGTCCATCAGATCGTCAATAAGGGGAATGGGAAACCTGTCCTTCACCGTGAGGGCATTAAGACATATGTAATTAACGCAAAGTCGCCAGGTGCCATCCTTCTTTTTATCCAAGACCATTGGCGAGGTGTATGAGCTGGAGCTCACTTGAATAGTACCTGCCGTGAGTAACTCCTGCACCATTTTGTCAATTTCATTCTTTTGTTGGAGAGCATAACGGTATGGACCCTGATTCACTGGACAACCTCCCTCAATCGATGGTATTACGTGGTTATTATTTCTGCGGAAGGAAGGCAATGCCGAAGGCTCAGCAAAGATGTCCGTGTATGTAGTGAGGAGGTTCTGAACACCAGTGGACTCGAAACTCGTTCCCATAGAATCATCTAAGGAGAAAAACTAGATGGGAGCAACCTCATAGATGTCCTGCACACTGACCAAAGCCAATTCTGTTGTCGTGTGCATTTTTTTGTTCAACTGTTGGGCTTCAATTGCTCTCACCGAATCCTTTTTAACCCCATGAAGCAACATGTTCCTGTTATTAGCCATTTTGAACCGCATAGTAAGTTCTCGGAAGTCCCACGTGATTGGTCCCCACTGGGCAAGCCACTCAACCCCCAAAACCACATCACACTTGCCCAAAGGTACGACCATTAAGTTGGCTGTGAACGTCGTTCCCTGAAACTCTCAAACAAACTGTTCAACCCGTTCCACGGCATGCACTGTACATCCATCAGCCACCTCCACTCTTGGAATCCCAATAGACTTGTGCTTACATTACACCAACTCAGCTGCTCTGGCATCAATGAAATTATGAGTAGAACCAGAGTCAATCAACACAAATAGAGTGTGTTTCTTATGGATGACTTTCACTGTTTGAAACCCTGTCAAGCCATTCATAATGTTCACCGAGATGTGAACCACCTGCTCATCTGTAGGAGAAGGTGCTACATACTGCGTGATTCCCAAAGAATCCTCTGAGTCAGCTTCCTCATCATCCATAGCCAAAATCTGCGTTTTCTTGTGTTGAAGATAGTGATCATGAGTGTACTTATCGTCGCAAAAATAACAGAGACCAGCAGCCCTATGCCTGCTCATTTCTTCATGTGACAGAAAGTGATTAGGTCTTTGTTTATGCGGTTTGTTTTTGATGGCTAACGGTGTACTCTTTTTTTCACCCTCACGTTTAGCCGTCGGAGTTCCTCTAGGCAGAGGAGACGCCTTCACCGTAGTGATCCCAGTGGTGGCCGGTCCCGTGGGATGAGCTTGCTCATAATGGCGACCGAGAACCAAAAACACTGTTGAACAGAGCGAGGTTGGAACATCTTGATGTGCATCTGAGTCTCCAATCGTAACCCTGCCAAATAGGCCTCAAAAAGGTTGTTTAAATTCGGAGATGGGATCGTCTAACACATCCTCAAAGTGTTCCTGCAGAAGAGTCTTGTTACGCCAGTCGTACAAAATACCTGGTCCAAGCTCTGACTGTAACATCGATTGATGCCACGTCGACGCTAAGCCGTCAAATGCACCGAGACCATACCCACTTACAGATCTTCAAGGGTATGATCCATGGTGAAGACTTGTTCCGCTTTGATCAACCATTCTTTGAATTTCGTTCCATCGAAACGAGGGAAATCAATCTTGGCTAATCGATAAACCAAACCTGTACGGCCACAGCTTGGATCTGGTTGTGACATTGGTGGGAGTCGTCTCAGAGGAGGATCGGCGCTCGTGGGTACTGAGGGAGGTGACCACTGAAGTTGGATAGTGTAGACCATCGCAGACAATGTTGCTTGGTCTGGACGGCAAGTTTCTCACTGATCTTAGCCATTTAAGCCATGATCTGCTCTGACAAACGCACCGCGAGCTTCTCCTCAATCTCCGAAACGAATGCTTCCTTCTCCTTCATAAGTGCCTGAGCTCTTGTCTTAGTCATGGTTTCCAAAAAACGTACGGAATCTGATACCTTTGATACGAAACAGAACAGATTTAGTAACGATAACTTTGAGATAACCCAATGTTCTTAAAAAACATCGATTACTCATTGAATCCGGCCGAGATACCAACAAAGTAATCTCGGTAACGGCACAACTTTTTCCCAAAAAAGTCTAGAGAAAAAGGATGAGAACGTACAACAGCTTTTACACAAAAGAGAATAATGAAAAAGTGAAATGATTTTTTTTTTTTTTTTGAAATGGTAAACCGGCGAGACGAGCTGTTGGTGACATGGTCTCGCTGATGTGTCTTTATTCTCCTTATTGGATATTTCATATCACTTCTTAAACAACCAGACCTCCCCGCATCCTTTCAAAGACATGGCTATAAAACTTCCTTCTCCACAACTGAAGATCTGTCCATCTATCTTGCAAACAATTTTCAGTACATCAAAACATGGGCCACTACCTTCAATTGCTTCCCCAATAACGTTTGATGATTTCTGCAAAAAGACGTCTTGGTTAGACTGATTCAGATCTGGGAGGGCTTTCATGGTTTCATCGACACTTCCAATTACCATTCTTTCGGTTCAGGTTTATGATGGCCTTTCAAATCAATTCGCTTAGAAGTGTCACTTTCTATCTAATCTAATTTAACTCTCTGATTCTTGCGACAGTGAGGGATTCCGGAAAACCGCTTACATAGATCCTAACAACAAATTATTGTCAACAGTTTTTTTCTACAAAGACAAGTGGATAAAGAAAGAAAAGAAGATCTGGAATAAACTCAGAAGCGAGGAGAACAAGCTGTGAGAAGAACAGCCACAGCCTGATGGAGAAATTTCACCATGGAGGCAAGAAGAGGGGCAGAAGAAAGGAATTTAATGATCGGAGAACTGATTTTGCCTCAGTGGGGATGATGAAGAAAGGAAATCAGGTTCACATCCTTAGTGATTTATCTGACTTACTTAAAAGTAAACTAATATGCAAGAAATCTTTGTTTCTGATGGATTTCAGATATGTGTAATATGTAAACAAATGCACAGCTCGTGCACTCAGTGTTGCAAGTGTTCTACGTATTACCACGCCATGTGTACCTCCCGAGCTGGTATACATAGTGTTTCTGATCTTCATCATCACCTCACGACGTTGATTATTATTTATTACCTTGCCCTTCATTTAAAAGATATGAACCGAAATGAATCGTACAACGTGTAGACGTTTGTAGTAAAACTGGTTCGATACACAACATGCTTTGCCTCTTCAACTTTAGAGTCTTTTCACCAGGAATTTATATGCATTACGAATGCAGTTGCATTGCTTGGAGAAAAATGGTCGGCAGATACCAAAGATGGTGTCCTACTGTACTTATCACTGGTAAAATTTATCAATAGTCTGCTAAAGAAGCTGTTGTATTACGACGTGTGGTTGTGAATTATGTTCAGTCGGCTCAGAAGCAAGGGCGAACAGTCCTAGGGTCCACCAATAAAAGGGTCCAAAAAATTTTTATTGTTACAAAAAAAATTCTATACAAAGGTCATGTTAACAAAAGAGAATGACTAAATAAAAGGGTCCAAATTTTTTTTATCTTGTCAATATTATAGATATCTAATTGTTTGTTATTAATATCAAACTAAAATTCTTTTTTTTCTCATCTCCATCAAAAATGAAACCCTTCGTCTTCTTCATCATTGCCTACAATTCTTTTTTCTGTGATAGTCCAATACTGCAATTTAGTAAGATATTTTATAGTGGTTTCTTAAATACATATTTCTTTCTTAAACCCGAAAAACTGGTTCAAACGCAATTAATTTCTATAAGTTCCCAATCTTAGAATTCATTGATGTTCAATGCTCTGTTTGTCTTTTTTACCTTTGAGATTAAGAAAAGATCTCTAATTCAGATTTTATTGTTTGATTATTTTATTTGGGGGTCCTGTTTGTGAATTTTGCCCTAGGGCCTATGATATATGGCCGATTTTGAGGTCATCCGATTTTAAGATTTACAATCAATCAAGCAAGTTATGCAAACAAACAAATAAATAAGGTGGCCGATTTTTAAATATTGGTTTGTGCAATTATAATTTTCTATTTTTAATTTAATCCTTACTTAAAAGTTAAACCTAAACCATTAGGAAAAAGAAAAACAAATAAAAAGATAATTACTTAAAGGGAAAATGATATTTTCTAAAACTTTACTTTTCACAAAAAGGAAGGGATTAGATTTTCCTATTTGTGTTAGGAATAGGATTAGGGGTTTAGGCCATTCACGATTTTTCCTTCTCTTTCCCCTATGGTTTACGATTTTTCTATGGCCAAAACAAGACATGAAAAATTGATCTAACAACCTAACTCATGTATGCACACAACTGATTTCAAGAGATGAACCAAATTCGATTTTAAACATGAACAGACCATGGCCGATTTTAACTATGAGCAAAACAAGATATATGGTTCGATGTTCATGATGCAGACAAGTTTAGCAATCGATTTTCAAAAAATGGTTCATCATGCAACCGATTTTTAATGGTTCAATATACTTAGGTCAAAATTCGATTTTGGTGTTTTTCAAAAGATCAAACAAGTTTAAACACATAAATCGATTTTAGGTCATATCCTTAGCTGAAATTCAAGTTCAGCTGTTGGTTTTAACAAGATCAAACAAGTTCATATGAGAAATCGATTTTAGGGTTTATGTTCTATTAGGTCAGATTCGATTTACTCTTGTTCTTAGCTTAGGGATTACCTAGATCTTCTTTGGGGTTGAATTGATATGGACCGGGAGCTAAAAGACCTCAGTAAACACTAGAACCTCACGCAAAGACAACCGAAACTCTTCGGCGGCCGGCGGCAGCAAGCGGCGGACGGCGGCGATCGGCTGCTTAGGGTTTTTGTTCTCGTCGGCGGCTGCTAGGTCAGAGAGCTTTCGTGCTGATAACATGTTGTGAATAACTTGTATTCTGTGTGTTTATTAATGAGACCAATGGTCCATATATATAGTGTTTACACAATAACCAAATATGGAAATATACCATTAACCTATTCCATGTCTAATTAGGAAAATTTCTAATTATCCTAAGGACCGGTTATGTTAATAAGTTCTATGTAGGTCGGTCTGTATTGAGTCCATTAAACTAAACGGTTCTTAACGCTTCTATTTATTGTTTTTAGGAAGCAGGACTGCAGGAGGATGGTATATATGAAGCAACAAGATCTCATAGATGCCTTTCTGATATCCGTAAATGCGAGGAAAACTGCTTCACTCGAATATATTATTTATATCTGAATTTTTTACTAAATTGATATGAATAGACATAAATAATGTCTAAATGTTTATTTAATTAAAAGTGTTGTTACATTTTTAATTTATATTATTTAGTTAAGTTTAAAAATAAATATTTTATTACCATAAGATTGATATAAACATAAATCAAATATTTTGATGTTGGTTTATTTTAGGTTATAACTGAGAAAAGTTTGAATTATTTTAAATACAATTGAAACTATAATAACTATAGTTATATATAATAATATATATGATAATCATGGTAAGTTGATATAAATTAGTAATTTTGATTTAAATACTGAAATTGCTTTTAAGTTGGTTTTAGGAAAACTAATATATACTAATTTATTATATCATAGTGTTATTTAATAAAATATTGAATAAGTAAAAGGATTTATAAGTTTTATGTTAAATATATTATATTTATATGTGAACAATAAACCCTTACAAATATATCTATAATAATAAAGTACAGTTCTTTCTCTCATTTGGGGGAAAAAAAGACACCTGGCACTCAATTTGGGCTTTCGTTTTACATAACAAGTATTCATTTTGGGCTTCAAATTAAATTAGACACGTGTTGGGCTTCAAAAACCCTTGACCCATCCTCACGCTTCCTCTTCTCTTCTCCCTTCCGGCGCTGCTCGCTTTGCTTCCTCTTCTCTTCTCCCTTCCGTTTCAGCAGTAAACTCTCCCATCAATGTAATTCTCCCATAACTCTTGAGCATTCATTCTGCCTTTGGAGTTCCTGGGCGACCTAGCTAGCGGAGGTTTTCTCCTATAAGTAAATGCATCCTATTCACAGGTATGGACTTTGCAGATTAAAGAGAAAGGAGAATTTTTCTGTTCTTAGGTTTTCGGTTGTTATCATGGCTAATTCTCAAATGCTTCTAGCTGAATTGAAAGCTGGCCGGTGCTCCAGCACCTCAGAGGTTCGGCTGTTGCGTTACTCCTTCTCCTTCCCCTTCTTCAAACTCCGATTCGTATTTTTCATAGAGAAATCTCTGATCAATCCAAAGTCATTTTTTTTTCATTATATATATGTTGATTCAAAAGGTTCTTGATGATTTACTTAAAACTCTGTTCAAAGCTATACCAGATACACTCTTTGGTTTGGGGTCATTTCATAAAATTCTACTACCAAATATGCTTGAGCCTCTAAAGATAAAGGCACATGAACAGCCATTTGATCCCCATCAAAGTCTGCATTGGACCCTTTTGGGAGGCTATGAATGTTAGAAAAGGGGGTCAGCTTATGAGTATTGATATGATTTTTGTTGACAAGAGTGTAAGTACCTTCTTCATTGTGCTAATTCCCGCAAATTCATCTTCCTAGAGCTGTTCATAGGTTTCCGTTTCTTTTTCACCAGGACACTGTTGTGCAAGGTTCTGTTGGTGTGAACCGTGAGCTACGGTTCAGAGAGCGACTCCGTGAAGGCGCCATCTACAACTTGAGAGGCTTCGACGTTGTGCGAAGCAACCCAAATTTTCGCACCTGTGATGCTCCCCACTTTATTCGATTTAATGATCATACATGTCTTGAGGAAGCTCCGATCTGCGAAACGCAGATACCTGCCGAGTTTTTCAGATTCGTTCCATACGCTCAACTACTCGAACTAGCCAACACCGGAAAACAACTTCCTGGTATGTCTGAAAGGTTTTTATTTCTCCTGTCTTTGCTTCGTGTTGTCCTTTGTTTAAATATTTTCACGATTTCTTCGTTTGGTTCTTTTTGACATTTGTGAGTTTCATCCTATCTTTGCGCTAAAGTTATATACTGTTTTTATCTACAGATGTGATAGGTGAGCTCAGTACCATAAGGAGCACGATCGCTGACGGTATATGAGGGGCTCAACGTGTGATGCTTACTCTGCGTCTTCGAAGGTGACAACTTTGTTTGCTGGCCTACATGTTTCATCTATGCTCTTCCAGCTTACCCCATCTAACTATTTCACTTCTTCTTCTTGCAGTGGTGACAATGTCTGCGTGGGTCTCTTTGACTCAATGGCAGTTGCTTTCCACGCTAAATTTGACAGCTATGGGAAAGAACCGTCAATAGTGATTGTTTCAAACGTTAACCCTAAGATTGTTGGTGGTAAGCTGTTTGCTGTCTTTCTCTTTTCTTAGTGTCTATGTACCTGTTTGCTGTCCTGCGCTTTACTTGCAATCATCCATAGTCGTCCGACAGAGTTAAATTCTTAGCACCTAGGTACCAAGTACCACTTTTGAGATGTTATGTTCTTTAGATAAGTTAAATTCATAGCCTAGCCAATTGCTGTTTCAGTTTAACTTCGATAAACTCGTGCAAGAGAACTAAATTTGCTTCAGAGTTCAGTAATACAAGTGTGATGAACTTGGATAGACCACATGGAGATAGTAGGGTTAGTATAGACTAAATTTGCTTTGCACTTCTGTAAGGTCGAGTGGGATAATGAAGAACTTAAGAGTTGTTGGTTTAGACGATTCTGAACCACCAAATTAAATTGGTACTTGCTCTTGCGGCTGAGGCCGTCTTTGTGTATAGCTTGCATTCTCCTAATTCAACCTCCGCTTTATTCTCAGGCCGGCTTTACCTGAATGCCACTTCCGCTACGCACCTCTACTTTGACGAGGAAACACTGTCTGGAAAAACTTTCTTCCAAGCGTAAGTCTTATGCTTGCAAAACCTTTCTTAAATCTATGATATTGCTGTTACAGTGAATCTCAACCTGATATGTATGATGTTCACTCTTTGCCCTTTTCCCCAGCTTGCCAGCTAATGGACCAGGTCAGTCAGAGTCCCCTTCCAAAGTGGTTCATGCACAGAAGATTGAGGCGCTCACAATCTCTGAGCTGAACAATTTTATTGCCACCGCTGAGCCTCAGGTTAGACATTACAACCTTCATAGAGTAGTCCCTAAATCACCAGGTAAGAAGTGCAACTTTAGGAGCATCAATTTCTACAAATAAGTTGTACTCTTGCATTAGCGAGATGTTGGATATGCTTCTCTTGTGTTAACTTGTGCAACAAAACTCGATAACTTTAGCCTTTAGTAATGCGAAAAAATGGTGTACAGTAGTATGGCTTAGCTACGACATATTGGCACAGTTATTAACACTAGGAAAAAACCAACTTGAATGTGTTCATCCACAAAGCCGTATCTTCTTCTTTTTAATTTCTAAGTGCAATATATTTTATTTACCCTTAACGTAAACCTCCTACTTCAACACCTTACAGGTTATTGAGTTTCTATTCACCGCTACGGTTACTGCTATCGAGGAAGATGGAGGCTGGTCTTATATTGGCTGTTCCAAATGTGCAAAGAAACTTCTGCAGGAGATATCTTCCTTCACATGTGTTGTCTGTAACAAAACTAATGCACTTGCAGGACTAAGGTAACATTCCTGATGTTGTTTATATCTATCGTATTGCAGCCTGAAAACATCAACTTACCGTGACTACCGTTCTCTGAATTAGGTACAAGGTAACCATGGCTGTGTCAGACAACACTGATGCAGCATCTTTCCTAGGGTTTGATCTGGAGATGGCTAAGCTCACTAACATTAAGGCTTCTGATGCTGGCCAAATTGTGGTAAGACCTACAAACAACACTTTCTCATACCTGTTATTTTTTTAACAGATTGTCGGTCTGATTTGGTTGCCATCGATATAAACCTGATTATTTCGGTCTGCACGGGATTGGTCTTGATGCTCAGATTGTCGAGGGACTGCCTCCTTCGCTTGCTGCATTAGTAGGGAAAACATACACTTTTCAACTACGATTGACAGATTTCAATTTCTCGGCAAAGCATCAGACCTTCACAATTTCCCGTATCTTTGCTGCGCCTTCACTAGCACCTAAGCACAGTTTTGAGGTGACATTTGCTTTCATGTTAGATTGTCGTCCAGTTCTTAGTTACTTACATTATTATACCTGGGTTTGTTGCAATTTAAACAGGAAGCTCCAACAGACCATACAGATGCGCTTGCTGGGTCTCTGGCACCAGGGGGAGATGCCGTGCTTGGAACTAGTAGCAAAAATGCGGACAAACCGTCCACCCCGGAAACTACATCTGACAAACGTGCCCACCTTGAAGTCGACGTTGGCGTCGGCGGGACTGAAGAGAAGAAACAACGTGTGGAGTGATACCACCATGGCAACATCTAAATTTGGTTCTATTATGCACTATATTTTCTTGTTCACTCTTCTCGCTAGAAAACAGCTTCTTGCTTGCTTCTCTGCTATTCTCTCCCTTCTTTGTTAACACTATTTCTGTGTTGGGTTAAAACCCTTTTTGCTTTTATCAAAACTTGTCGCCGTTTATCAACACCATTTCTGTGTGTTAAGTCAATCGTATATACCAGACAAACTAGATGTTCATCCGGATTTCGAGTCTGGTTTTTTGCTTTTTTCAAAAAAGTTTAAATAATTAGAACATTATTAGTATCCAAAGTTAATGTTAGTCTAATATTCATGGTATGGTGTTTTGATGTCAGTTTCGGTCATGAATATATCTTTAATTTTCGAAAAAGTTAAAGTTTTATAACAGTTTTATTCTTTTTCAATTCGGTTTAAATTAGAATTTGGGATCTAGAAAAGTAACCCATTTATTAAACTACAGTAAGTACATAAATTTTCACTTATAGTTCAGTTTACAAACTTATTTGGTCTGGATTACTTTTGAATGATTTATCTTCAACGGAACACCTACTATGAAATCGTCAATGATAATTTGTAAACATATGGAATTTGAATAGGCAGCAAGATCAGAGGTATTTAGGATGATGTTCGAATCAGACGAGTTCAAGACTTCGGCTAAGCTAGAGACGGTCACTCTCTCGGAGATTAAACATGAAGAAGTAGAGGCTTTCGTTGAGTTTATCTATAGTGCCGGCTCTAAGCTATCAGCAAAAGGGAAACAATATGTTCGGTCGCTCTTCAATGCAGCTCACAAATATCCGATCCTCCATTTACAGGATCTATGCAGGACCGAGCTTATATCTTCTCTGAATTCGACTAATGCTCTTGACGTTTATAAGCTTTCTTTCATTCCTTCCAACACCATAAAGAGTTTTTATCAATACCAATCGTAGCTTCACTGGTGATGGAGGTCTTCGTTTGATTTGTAACACACATCCCTACTTGGTTAAAACGAGAACTGTAAACATGACAAAACTCTTGTCTGGAACAAGAAACTAAACAAAAAAGTGAAGTCGTAAACATGTGTTTTGAGATATACAGAAGAAGAAGTAAACATGAGAAACCATACTGGAATAGCCATTGATTCTGAAAGAGAAGGTTGCATATATTCCTCTTTTTTGTCTTGTCCCGCTTGGGCGATGAAACAGCAAGCTGAGAAAGTAATGAAGCTGTACCTATCATCTCAGTTCGGGGAGGACGAGGCACCGGCTCTATCCATTGTGGGAGGACGAATTGGTTCAAGTTGATATGATCATGGACAAGGGATATGATCATGGACAAGGAATATCAGCTTGAACCTGAGGATGGGAAAGAC
>OVBB01001822.1:0-10948 GCA_900406415.1 Isatis lusitanica | reverse complement strand
TTATGTACCATATTTTACAATTTCTAATTCAGTGAAATGCCATCCTAATATAGCTGGTCAATAAGAGCTACCTATGGGACTATGGGACATCTGAATATATCTTCTGACACGATTATTGTATTGCTGAGTAAATCCATTTTTCATGTCTGGGTGAAAATTCAGTGAAAATGTATAATCAAACTTTTCTAGTACAGTGTATATGTAGACGAAATGGTTATGATCACCTCAACGTTCGATTTTCAGCATGAGGAAAATGCACAATAGTCCATGTTAAGTTGTTAGCTAACATTTTTTTTTTTTTGGTCTTAAAACCATCAAATAATGCATGGGAAGAAGACCAATATTTCAAACAGACAGAAATAGCTAGGGGTCCATAGGGATGAGGGCAGAGCCGTGCTTAATAGCTTACAATTAAAAGCCGCCTAAATAATTTGTATATTTAAGGGCTCATTAAAAATGCTTAAGTTTTTTCCACAATCGAAGTTAACAAAATGCTGTACGTAAGTGCTTTTTTCCTTCTTAACATTAATTTTGTATATAAGTTTTATTTAAGAACTGGTCCATACATAAATTTTATCTTCAAATTGTAAGATTTCTTAAGTTAAAGTTAATAGTCTTATGTGATTGAAGTGTTTTAAAAAAGCTTGAACGATTTGTCTATAAAAAACATCAAAATGTATTTGTAATCGTTTCTTTCTACTAACGTTGTATACTATTTAATTCTATCATTATTTCCAACTACTTTATTATTAAATCAACTATGATAGTTAAGCCTTTCAAACTTTTTTTATTTTAGTTATTTTATTGTCTGAAACTAAAGTTTAATATATTAAAAGAAAATTTTAAATCATAATTTTAAAACTTGCCTCAAATCCTTAAAAACCCTAGGCACGACACTGGATGAGGAGCCAACGAACGAATGGTTCATCTCTGCTTATTTCAGAATTCTACCCACATTGTTTTTGTTTTTCTTATCATTTTTAAATGGGTAATTCTCAAAAATACTACACTTTTATGTTTTTGTGACAAAAATACCATACCAAAGTGAAAATGATAAAAATGACATTTTTTTAAGAGAAAAAAAGACTATTATACATTTATTTTCATATGTTTCTTTTCAATCCCTTAAACATAAATCTTAAAACCCAAAATCTAAACCCTAATGAATGACTTTTGAACCCAAATCTATTAATTTAATTATCTTTAAACCATTAAATAAATGTTATTTTTGTCATTTTTACTTTGATGTGGTATTTTTGTCACAAAAACATGAAAGTGTGGTATTTGAGGGTATTTCTCTTTTTTTTTTTTTAAAATCACTTATAAAAAAAGAACCCATAATGATTTCCACCATATCCTATTTTTATACTAATTTTTCCACCATATCAATGAGGGGTAAAAAAATTAAAATGAAAAGCCCTACAATAGTAATCCAACTTAATAACCACAATAAAGCGACAAGAACTTAAACTTGTTTTGAATAATGTTTTTAAATTTTACAAGTCATAATCAAACAAATAACGAATATATTTTCTAAAATGTTCATTTAAATTATTATTTTTACAAAAGATGTGTGACCCAATGTGATCTAGTGATACTTTTGTATGGAAATCGATTTGATTCGTCATGTAAGTCTAGATTAAGAAGTTCGTCTTGGCTGCTTAGAAAAAGTTGGAGAAAGATAATAGTTTCAAATCTGAGATTTAAAGATAATTTCTAGTATCCAGCGATATTGACAAACTCTTAAAAATCTTATGCACAAAAGTGGATTTGAAGGGCCCCCTTTTTTTGTGTGGCGATGCGGTGTAGTTATTCGGTGAGATAATTCATCCTTTACGGCTACAGTGTGCTTATGGGAATACTCCAAAACATTTGACACGATTATTGTATTGAATAAATCCATGTTGACCGAGTCAATAAATTAATACGTTGACCGTAAATTTAGGGTAATAGTTATGCGGTCATGCCTCTTGCATGTTGATAACTTTGGAAGTTTGGCTGTGTCTTTTACTGTGGATTTTTTCCTGTATATTAATCAGTTTATATTGACTAGTATGTAATTAGGGTTTATCGCTCTTTTGTTAAGGTTATTATTATCTCAGTGGACAGTAACTAACTAAGACATTATGTTTGGATTTCTCTGTTGCAGTTTAGGATTTATATTTTATCTATATATCTTTATTCTAGGGCCTATTGTCATTAATTTGGTTATTCGATTCAACAAGGGACTATGGCTTAATGTTCTTTCATATAAATATTATCATTTCATTACCTAGTTATCACATTATTTATGATCCCTCATTAAATTTATTTAATTTGTGGTTTAGACATTTCAGAGACAGAATTTACATCTTTTAAGAACTCTACTCGATTTCATATCAGCCTATTAAAATAAGTGCATTTTGGTGATATAGGTAGTCAAATCAATTTTTTTACACTATAATTCTGGTGATATATTTAAAATTGAAATATTACATTATAATTCTCAGAGTTCCGGCTACTATCAATAAAATCTAAAATAATTTCTCTAAAACCCATAACGTTAACTTCAATAAATTCATTGGTGAAGTTATAGTTCAATAATTTCTTTTGATACATATTCTTTATGAATAGTTTATTTTATATAGGAAAAAATGTTTTATATGTATCAAAGTGTCAAAATTTGAAACCTCAAACTTTATAAAATAAGATATATTTAAATAGTAAATTTATCTCATCAACTATTGTTAAAGTACCATTCATAAGTTAACAAAATAGATATACTTCAATCACTTATTTGTTTTTTTGGATATCCAAAAACAAGGGTAAACAAGATTATTAGCTTGAAAATTTTCTAAAACTCGACATGTTATAATTTACTGTAAAACAATTCTAAATTTAAATTGGAGAAATTATGTAGATCAGTTTAAATGGGAAATTGCATGAAATATATTTCTCATCCTTAGTATTCTCATATGGCTCTTTTCATCGCTGCAAGAAGAATTTTTTTTTTTTTTGTAATGTTCTAACTACTAAAGGTACTCCACTATAAACTGCAATCCAATTTGTTATGTATGCACATAGTACTAATAAATCGACAAATTTTAAAAGTTGAAAATAGTAATGGTGTATAAGTGTAACTTACAAAGATAAGTAGTAATTATTTACAAAGTCAACCCGTAAAAGTTTCTATAAACACGAGTAAATTTATAGAAACCTTGTTGGATAGTTAAGGTACTATGTTTGGGTTTTCCCGGTACAATTTAGAGTTTAGTTTACCCTGGGTATGGCTTTTGTGGATACGTACTGTATATTAATCGGTTTTTATTTGTTATTTACTTATTTTCTAGGAATTAATTGATTATTAAACTCTATTTTGGATAATGTATTTTTAACTAATATTCGTAAGAAAGTGGAAATATATATGGATATATATTGGGCCTTAATCGGACAAATGGACTTTAAACATGGACATCGGGCGGAGAGAGCTGGATTTTGCAGCGATTATTTGTGATTTTTTGTTCCTGGATTTCATATGAGCGGAAGAGAACGACAAGTCTGTTGATATGTTGTATACTTGTATAATAATGTTGAAGACGTATAGTATCTTTGGGTTGGGTCATACACGAGTCGAAATTAGCCCATTTAGGTGTCCATGTTGTTCGTTAATGGATGGCTTCGTCTTACTTGCCAAGCGAGTAATTAAGGTTTAGAGGAGAGCCATCAATTGTAATTCGTCGATAACTTATTTTCCTGACTCCTGTGGTTCTTGATCCTTTCTAATAGGTCTTCTACGTAAATATTTTGATGTCAAACACGTAAATCTTTTGAATTCATCTATGACTCCTGTGGTTCTTGAATTCGTATAGTTTTTCATACATTTGCTTTCTTCAGATGTGTGGCCATGTGATGTTTTATAATCTGTGTAGCTGACGATCATTTTTCCTTCAAATATTATAGTTCACTGGTTTCACAGTTTACGTGCATGATTTCACTGCTCCGATACCGGTTGTGATGTCAAACACATAATTTTTTTGAATTCATCCATGAACCATGGTGTAGCATATACTTCATGTAGTTTTTTATACATTTTCTTAGTTCAGATGTGTGGTCATGTGATGGTCTATAGTCTCTGTAGCTGACAGTCATTTTTTCAATAAATAATTATGGTTCAATTTAGAGGAATTGTTGCCATTTAATATATCCAAAAATAAATTAGGGAAACAATCTGAATTCTTATACTCAGAAATCATAGGTTTAATTAAGATAACAATACAAAAATTATAACCAATCTTCTATTTACCTTTTCATACAAATAGATTATATAATGTTTTAAAAGTTTATAAACTAAAAAACAAATTGTTAACCATTTATTATAATTTAATTATTTGTATAAATTCATACACATGCATAAGCATAGGTGAACCACTTCGTACTAAAATATTCAAGCTTTCCACCAAATTTTCTAAAGTATATTCTTTTATTGAGTTCTTAATAATTAAAAGGGGCCACATTATTAAATTTAGCCTCAAGTCTCTGAATTATACACACAAGAATTAAATAAACATGAATTTACACATCACCTAACCTAATATCAAGTATTCAAGTTACATATAAAAAAAAAATTGAACGATTTATTTAATGAAAGAAAACAAAGAAACGAAAAATCAGCACGGCTTGACTAACTTATACATTAGATCCAAGAAAATTAGTTGAATCCATATTTTGAAATAAGAAGAGTCGGTCCATTTTGTTCACCTCAACGCCACCTTTGGTAATGGTAATACAATAATATAAATACGAAATCGCATACACAGACACATTAAAAGAAGCACACATTGTACCAAATACCAATGTTAATATATACTTCACCAATCACCAAATTTGGTGATTTATGATTTATCTTGCCTTTTTTCTCATACCCCTATTACAGAGAAAAAAAGAGATTATTCGCCTTTGTTAAAAAAAAAACAAAAAAAAAGATTATTCGTTTTCACCCGTCACAAGCCACAGCGACTTAAAAAAAAAAAGAGATTCCACATTCATTAAAACAAAAAGAAAATTCCACATACCGTTAGCTTTTAACGACCGTTAACTAGATTTGGAAACATCTATAAACTCTCTTATGTTCTGTTTTTCTCCTCCCATATTTGCTGGATCATCGGAATTTTTTTCTTCTTTTCCATTTTTTTTCCTAAATCGCTGTTCGTTCTTGCGATTATTATGTTATTATCTCTAACAATAAGCTAAAATTATGAAACTCAAGATTCCCGAAGAAGACAGCACTGGAATTCATATTCGTTTCCCTTCTCCATCTGATTCACAGGTTCGTTTTCTTGAACGAAAAAAAAAGGGTTTATTCAAATCCTTAATCATTAAAAAATCCACAAGAAATATCAAAATGTTGCTTTCCTTCTCTAACGCGAGCTTTTGAAACGTACGAACAGCTTATGGAATTGGAGCAAATCCGCATTTTGAAACCCGAAAATGACGACGAAATCGAGTCACCATCACAAACAGAGGAATCACTTCCTCTGTCTTGCGCGTTTACGAGACAAGAACATTGCGTTTCCGAGTCGAGAGAACGAGAAGAATCGATAAGAAGATTAAACAACATCATCGTTCTTTACCTGATCGTCATGTCCGTGCAGATCATTGGAGGTTACAAGGCGAACAGCCTCGCGGTCATGACAGACGCTGCGCATTTGCTTTCCGACGTGGCGGGTCTCTGCGTCTCTCTGTTGGCGATCAAGGTCTCGAGCTGGGAACCGAACCCGAGAAACTCCTTCGGGTTTAAACGTCTTGAAGTTTTAGCAGCTTTCTTGTCTGTTCAGCTCATATGGCTTGTCTCTGGAGTTATAATATACGAAGCCATTGAAAGACTTCTTACCAGAAGCAGAGAGGTTGATGGTGAGATCATGTTTGGGATTTCCGCTTTCGGGTTTTTCATGAACTTGGTTATGGTCCTTTGGTTAGGACATAACCATAGCCATCATTACCACCACCACGATCATCACCATCATCATCATGATCACTGTCACAAAGAGGAGGAAGAGGAAGAAGAGATGGATCCTTTAAAGAGTGGTTTAGGTGAGAAGTCTCCTTCAAAGGAGATGAACATTAACATACAAGGAGCTTATCTACACGCAATGGCGGATATGATCCAGTCACTTGGTGTAATGATCGGTGGAGGAATCATTTGGGTGAAACCGAAATGGGTTTTGGTTGATTTGATATGCACTCTTGTTTTCTCTGCTTTCGCTCTTGCAGCGACTCTCCCAATGCTGAAGAACATATTTGGTATATTGATGGAGCGTGCACCTCGCGATCTAGATATAGAGAAGCTAGAGAGAGGGCTTAGGCGTATCGATGGAGTTAAGATCGTTCATGATCTTCATGTTTGGGAGATAACAGTTGGGAGAAGTGTATTGTCGTGCCATGTCTTGTCCGAGCCGGGAGCTAGTTCTAAAGAGATCATTACTGATGTTAGAAATTTCTGTAGGAAAACTTATGGGATATACCATGTAACAGTGCAGGTTGATTCAGAGTAGCAAAAGAGAGAATAAAAAAAAAGAAATTATAAATATAGTTGCTAAACTTTCGCATTTCGGACAAATTTTCAAGAAAACTCTTACACAACACAAGAACTGACAATGATAACTCAACACAAGGAAACAGACACAACAAGAAGAACAAAGGGAGATTGTTTTATTTATTGAACTTGTATATAATTTGGTTATCAAAACCTATTTGAGTTTGAGGCTATTAATGCGAGCTCTAATGTAGTTGAGATGTTCATCTTCGGGAGGAATACATTTCTTGATGACATCGAGTTCCAGCAAGTTCTTCACCCATCTGTGAATCTCCGGGAACGTCTCCACCGTAACAACCTTGACTCCGACGACCTCTTCCGTTCTCATCAGCCAAAACGCCACCAACGTTGCAACAATGTCCACGAACCCTAAGCTTTTCCCACCGAGAAAATCTTTCCCCACGAGCTCTTTCTCCAACAGCTTCAATAAATCTCTCGTAGCTTCCACCGCCGCGTCTTTTTCTTCTCCGGTCTTCCCCACCATTTTCATCGCCGTCACATAAATCTAAATATCCCACAATACCGGTTTAAACCGGTTAAAATCTGAACCGGTAATTAGAAACTGGAATTCTGGAAGTCATATTCTTACCTGTTCATCGACGAATCTGGCCCAAAACCGAGCCGTAGCTCTCTCGTACGGATCTTGAGGCAGGATCGGACAGTTTTGCCATGTATCATCGATGTACTCAAGAATCACTAATGATTCCGATATTGGTTTACCGTTATGGAGAAGAACCGGAATCATCTTATGAACCGGGTTCGATTGGAGTAGCAAAGGGCTCTTGTTGGCGATATCTTGCTCAGAGAACTCGTATGGAACACCTTTGAGTGTGAGAGCTATCTCGATCCGACGGCTGAAAGGACTCGCCCACATACCCAATAGCTTCACTTCCTCTGATCTCTCCGCCATAGTATCTCTCTACCTCACTACTTTTGCTTCTTGTTTTCTCAGTTTGGCTTTTACTTATAAGAGTCTTGCAGAAACAAAGTCAACATGATTGTATATTGATTTAGATTTTAGAGGATAGAGCAATCCGGTTAACTAGTATGTTCTGGTTTAATTCATAATAAAGCGACTTATTAAAAGTTTTGGTTTAATTATTTTTATTTGGTTCCGGTTTGGACGTCACGAGTGACGCAACGGTGCATTGAAGAGCTTTTCTCCCACATCGAAGAGAACAAGCCTGTGTCGGATAGTATAAATAAGGAAGGCTTTGGTCAGACAAGGCAACGGGGTGGGGCCCGGAGATGAGTCTGCTTATTCTTTTCTAAACCCTGAACCCTCCCGAAAAAGATGGGAATTATTATTGGGGGTCTTTAGCCGGCGTTTCCCCCGAAAAATAATTAAAAAACGTCGATGGTTTCGTAAGAGGCTTGTCTCCGAGTAGAGACCCAATTGGGTTTGGGCTGGGCCTGGCTCGTTAGGTGGTTCTGTTGAAGACTAGATTAGTGATTCTGCAGTTAACCGATTCCTCGCCTTCCCTCCCACCCCCAAATTTTGTTTTTATATTTTTATTTTTTATGAATTAGGAAATCGTGAAGAGCAGCTATTACATTCACCAGATGATTTGTTGAATATTTAAAAGAAGAACGTCTTTTAAATTTTTTATTAAGATCAGAGATTTGTTGAATCTTTTTTCGTTCACTCATCATTTAAAAAGATATTAAATAGAAAAGAAAAAACCTAAATCATGAAACTTATTTGAAAACATTTACGAACATCAACACCAACTAATTTTATTAATTTTTTTTACAATTGCATTAAATCTTACAAAATTATAAGAGAACAATACCAAGACAAACACATTACTAACACATTTATTTTATGACTATAACAATAATGAAAATAAGGATCCAAGTATAGAATTTTTTTTTATAATTGTTTGATAAAAATAGTTGAGATTCATATCGAATATGAGAGAATCCATCAAAATAAATTTTGGTTTATCATCCACTACATCAATCAGGATTTCATTGAAGATTTTATACATACCAAATACAAAAGACACTTGCTAATAAATTATATCTTCATTCTCATACATACATAATGAGACTATTAAGACTAAATATATAGTAATTCTTTTTTTCTATTCAATATTTGTGCATATAAACGTTAACATCGTTCGTATTTTTTATTTTACAGTATATCGAGAGTATGCTTTTTTTTAATCTTTGATTATTTATATTATTTTATATATTTATTCATTTTTTTGTATTTAGAATTACGAAGACACAATATTAGGATCACATAAAGATTATGGGGTAAGTCGCTGTCTTAAGAGAGTTTAAGAGTTTACAAGTGCGTATAAATGACCCAAATGAACCGATTTTGATGGAATGTGTACAAAAGGCCTTAGTATCAATCATCCCTAACATATTGGAGAGAAAAAACAAAAAATCCAGTTGACGGTTCTACCTACTACTATCGTTCCAATAACCAAAACACTTCAGCTATTCGAGGGTTTTCACCTCAGTTGGATTTCTTCGAGTAGGGTGAGTTTATTTGTTTTATAAATTCTAGTATTTGCATTTCAAATTTTTGAGACAGTTCAATACTTAAGGTTTTTTTATTTTATGATAAGAATTCATGCAAGCATTTTTTAAAGTCGAAAGAGCCAATGTATGAGCTACTTACTGCAGCCAGAGTAATGGTCGGAATGGTCTAAGATCCGAAGCTCCACTGTAAGTCAATTTTCTTTTTGTTCAACTCACAGTTAGATAAATGAGTTGTTTTGTTATCACATTATCTAGCTAAATGTTCTTAGCCATTTGCTGGGCACATGCGAGTGTCAATCTCACTAGCGCCATAAGAGTTCATATAGGTCTCGCTGCAGGATACCAGTTGTTAAGTGTCCAAGAACTGGTTTACTCTGCAGCGCCAGATTTACGTTTTACATTAGTGGGCCACAGGTGTTACAAACATTACATCGAGGTGGTGTTGGATTACATGCATCCAAGAACATGGTATTGATGTCCATTAAGACAACCTAATCAACCAATATGAGTTCAACTGTTTAGCTGATTTACCCAATTCGGAAGAGGAAAAGATAAAAATAATAATGTGATTTTCATAGGTGATGATTTACAAAAAGCCTTGCATCAGCCCGCTCACCATCCAATAGGCGCAACTATAGCTGTTCTCACTCTATAATGCTATCGAACTTCAGATGTAAATGAATTATGTCTTATTAACACCAATTTTCTTTAAACAAATGGTTTTGTCTTATTTATTTTATAGCATATAGTTTGGCTTATATTATTATGTTTTCAGGGGATATACCATGGATGGACAAGCTTTTTATTCTATTCCATAGTTGTCGTTGCAGCGTGGATTCAAGATAGAGAGGTTATAGTAGAGATTAAAAATTCATTTGGGATAAATATTCACATTGGTTGATATTTAAAAGCTTCAGTTTCAGTTATGTTTCTCAGTTTTCAATTTACTAACACATTTGTTTTACGACAATGACAATAATGAAAATGAGGATTGAAGTATATAATTTAACTTCTTTATAATTGTTTGATAAAAATAATTGAGATTTGTATCAAATATGAGAAAGTCCGTCAAAATATATTTTGGTTTATTGTCCATTGCATCAATCAAAATTCCGTCGAAAATTTTATACATGCCAAAGACAAAAGTCACTTGCTGATAAACCATATCTTCATTCATTCTCATACATATACAATCTAATTATTAAGACTAAATATATAATAATTTTTTTGTCTAGTTACCATAGATGCAGAATTTGTGCAGTCATTCATTTTTTTATCTTACAATATATTGAAAGTATAAATTTTTCCTTAATCTACAATTTGGAATCATGTAAGAGGACTCATATTATTATAGATATATTTATTTTGTATCAATACAAAGATGGTTATTTTGGTTGGTTTAGAGGATTCCGAGAGAAGTATTTATTCAGTTATATATGTCATTAGATCATATTTTTAAGTAGTTCGACATACACCACTATATATCAGAAAATGGAATGTTTAACTTCATTGATAATCGTTTTGGATCTTCCATATGTCATTAAATCATATTCCCAAGAGAACCTCTTATATTTGCATGATTCTAGGATGAATTTCTTCGTTACATTAAATCCGTCGCAAATTCATGATGCATGTGTAAGTCATTTTAAATCTGAGACAAATTTGCAATTGCAAGATAGAATTGACGAAAATTTCTTCAAATTTTGTAGTTGATTAATCGACCCAAGCTTTAGTGTGAACAAGAGGGGACCAAAGTCTTTTGTAATTATAATATATCATAAAATGATCTCGAATTTCCCGAATCAACTGAAACACACATACTAAAGTCTCAACCACAGACAAAAAGAAAGCTATATTTGTTTTTAAAGAAATTTTGATTTA
>OVBB01001821.1:0-12995 GCA_900406415.1 Isatis lusitanica | reverse complement strand
TTCGTTCACAACCGCCCACGAATCAGGACCTACCCTCTGGTTCCTACATCACTAGTTAAGGAGAGGGGAAAACTGAAAAATCTCTCGTTAATGGAAGAGGCGAGGTTTTTTTCGTGATTTCCATCAACAAAAGTCACCCACGCACAAGAAATGCCTTATTTGGCAAACCAAAACTCAAAAGTCACTTAATTGGTTAACGTCTCTTAAAGAAATATGTACACTACAATATTTGTATCACTAATTTCATAAATTGTTTTGTATATACAGTGCAATTTCTCTTTAAAATATAAACTAGGGAAATTATTTATAAATTTTTATTGGATAAACAATAAACTTAATATTAGATTAGAAACCTTTTTAATTTAAAATAATTATCTCATTTGTATAGTTAACTCTATATAATCTACAATTATGACAAAAAATAGAATAAATTTAATAAGAACTACAAATATTAAAAAATTGAGAAAAATAAGAAACATATCTACAAAAAGTTAACTTAATATTATATTAAAATTTTCACAATTTAAGATAACTGTCTCAATTATATAATTCACCATATATAACTTAGAATAAGTATCATTGACCAAAAAATATAGATCACATATAATAATAAAAAAGTTTTTGTATAGGTTTATTTCTTAGTTAGGTAATCGTTTTAGTAAAATCTTATACTAATAAGATTGATAATATATACCTTTGAAACTTACTAATTTAGCTAATTAAAAATTATACTAATAAATTATCATTATGTACTTTTAGAATTGTCTATATTAGCTTTTAAATAACCAACAAAATATTCCAAATTATCATCTTAAGTTAATTTTGTTTTTGTATATTTTGTTTTAGTTTATTAGAAAAAGTTTTTAAATCCTAAAAACTATCATAAAATTGAAAGATTAGAATGATGAAAAATTATATAAAAATAAAAAAACCATTAATTGATATGGAATTGTAATTGTAAAAAGAAAATATATGTCACGGATAAATAAAATTTTATATATTTATAGCTTCAGTTGATTTTCGTTTTTTTTTACAGCAAAGTAGAACAGGAAAACTATAGATTCATTGTGAGCCAGTTTGGAGGTGATGAACCGTTATGCACCAGTTCAGAAGGATATTTCCTTGCACTCCTTGCTAAGTGATCTGCTTGCTTATTCTTTTTCCGTGGGATAAGTCTTATGTTGAAATCCGGCAGCCGCTCCTTCCAATATGTAAATGTCTCCAAGTGGACTCCGAATGTCGGCCAGTCCTCAGGTGCTGACAGAAATTTTACCAAATCAGAACAATCTGTCGCGAAGATAAGCGGCGAACACTGGATCCAAACCATACACTCCATTGCCCATATCAGAGCCTCGAGTTCCGCATGTAACGAGAAAAGACTACCTCGGATATTCCATATTCCCAGCACATGAGGCGAACGATCTGGTTTTGTACAAATCCATCCTTGTCTAGAAAAAGTATATGTGTCCTTCCACGTTCCATCCACGAAACACCACCACATATCAATATCACGGGTTTCTATCACCGGGGTAAGAATCCCCCTATCATCAACATCCCTAATCGTCACCACATTACTTTCAGAATGCGCCTCTTCCCACATATAGCCTTCTCTCATAGCGAATTCCAAAATATCTTTAACATTGTTATCCTTATTCTTGAAAACAAAATCATTTCTGCTTTTCCAAACAGTTAACACCTGCCACATAAAATGTCTTAATTTGGGAGGACATTTGATGTTCCATACATGGGCCAGGAGAGGCTTGACCGTTGGTCCATATTGAGCTGGAGATCCTCCCCCATCCGGGTATAATCGTTCAGTCCTATAACCTGATCTCACCGAATATCGTCCGGTTTTAGTGAAGTGCCACCCCAAAGCATCTGGTCTTAGAAACCTAGAAAGAGGCATTTTCCGAATAATAGCAGCATCTTCTGGGATGATAACAGCTTCAATTAGAGGCAGATTCCATGACAGAGTTGAAGAATCAATAAGGTCCTTTACTTGTAGGTCAGGATAACTGTTGAATTTGGAGGTTGCTGGTCTCGGGCGAGGGGCCGGAAGTCAAGGATCATGCCATACAAAAATAGATGACCCTGACTCCACCCTTTTGATTAGTCCTTGATGAACTAGAGATCTAGCGGAGACAATACTTCTCCATCCATAAGATGGGGAGTACGATCTAATGGGATCCAGAGGATCCAAATGACGGTAATATCGTCCTCGAAAAACCTTAGCGAATAAGGAATCTGGTTTCTCGATAAGTCGCAATAACTGTTTGGCTAATAATGTTGTATTAAAATTCCTAATAACTCGGAATCCAAGTCCCCCTTCACCTTTATCGGAGCATAATCTATCCCAAGACATCCAATGCATCCCAGCGTTGGAGTTGTTGGTGCGCCACCAGAATCGCGCAATAATGCTGGTCAACTTATTCGTGATCGCTTTTAGCAGTCTATAACATGACATAACATGAGTGGATAAAGCCGTTGCCACCGCCTTAATGAGAACTTCCTTCCCTCCTTTTGATAATAACCGTGCCGTCCATCCGTTTACCTGATTATGAAGTCGCTCCTGAAGGAATCCAAAAACCTGGGTTTTTACCCCACCTAAGCTTTCTGGGATTCCGAGATAGAATCCCATTCCTCCGAGAATATCGATATCGAGGAGTTGTTACAGCTCCGCCTTGACAATAGGATCTACCTTATGACCAAACTGTAGCGAGGATTTTTGAAAATTTATTTGCTGTCCGGAGATATCCTCATAATCCTTCAGAATCCGTAGAAAAACTTGGCATTCCTCCTTTGTTGCTTTACAGAAGAAGAGACTATCATCCGCAAATAAGAGATGCGATATTGGTGGACAGTCTCTAGCAACTTTAAGACATGTGATCAGATTCTCACTTTCCGCCTTCCGGATATTTGCAATTAGTACCTCCGTACACAATATGAATAGATAAGGGGATAAAGGGTCCCCCTGTCTCAACCCCCTGTGTGGAACAATGTTTCCTCTAGGCTGACCATTAATGAGTATCTTTTATGACACATATGTGATGCACTTCATGACCCAGGATACCCATCGAATAGAGAAACCCATCCGAAGAAGAAGCTTTTCCACAAAGGTCCATTCAACGCTATCATATGCTTTACTCATGTCCGTCTTTATAGCCATAAATTTTTCTTTTACAAGCCGGGTTAGTCCGCAAGCCGTGGAACATCTCCTGAGCTATAAGGATATTATTCGATATTAAACGCCCTGCAACAAACGCCGACTGAGTTTCCGACAGCAAACAGGGGAGGAACCTTTTTAACCTTTGACAGAGAAGCTTCAAAATTATCTTGTATCCTACATTACAGAGATTTATTGGCCGAAGTTCTGTCATTCTCGTCGGCCGACTACTCTTGGGAATCAGACAGATATTTTTCTGGTTTAACCTTTTGTCGAGTTCTCATGTCCTTACAAAATCATTAACTAGGCATATAATGTCCCTTTTGACAATCGGCCAAGCTTGTTGAAAAAATAATGTCGTTATACCATCTGGCCCTGGTGCTTTCTCCGGAGCCATCATAAACAATGCTTGACGAACTTCCTCCTCCGATGCTAATCTCGTCAGCTCGACATTCATACTCTCCGTAATTGAGGTCGGGACCTTTTGAAGAATAGCCTCGTCATTCCCCAAAGTGGAGCCCTGTGGTGGCAAAGAAGAAGTAAACAAATCATCAAAATATTTTGTTGCTACTCCCTCAATCTCTTCTTTCGTAGTAACCCATTCCCCAACTGTGTTATGTAAACCAACTATCCGATTCTGGGTCCGACGCTGCTTTGTCAGGGCATGATAAAACTTTGTATTCTTGTCACCCATTGTATGCCACATATTCCTAATTTTCTGTTGCCAAAACATTTCTTCATCCTGGTATGCTTCTTTTAGCTTCCGTGAAATCTCCATAACCTCCTCGGGGGACCTACTATCATCATTTTGAACCTCCTCCAAAGCTTTTTGAAGCTCATTGATCATTTCCTTCCCATATGGTAAATGTTCCTTCTGCCATGATGAAATCTCGTGCCTGCACCTAATTAATCGATCCACCAAGCTCAAGTGAGCACCTCCAGCCTCCCACCCTATAGCGATCGACTCCATCAAACCCTCTTTACCAATCCATCGTTTAGCAAAGCAGAAATACGCTTTCCTACGGATTATCTTATCTGTGATAGTTGCGACCAAAGGTCTGTGATCAGATCCCGACATCCCAAGGTATTCCTGGAAAGAGCAAGGGAACAAATCATGCCATGCCCCGTTCGCTAGAGCTCTGTCCAATCTACACCGAATCATTTGTTTTTTCCGCCTTCCTCTCCAAGATAATGTGTTACCCAGTGATGGGAATTCCATCAGTCCGCAGTTTTGGTTCATGTTGTTAAAAGAGACGAAAGTGGATGCGTGTCGTAGCGGACCTCCTTGTTTTTTCATGATTTCCAGTGATCTCGTTTAAATCCCCTATCACAAACCAAGGTCCAGTACGGAGTATACCAAACCGTGTTAGTCGTTCCCATACACGATCCCTGAGCGTCTGTACTGGGTCTCCATACACAAAGGAGAGGAAAACTCGTCTTCCTTGATAATCCGCCTCGATGTCAATAATCCTATTATCAGCGTAAACAATATCTACATTCAAATAATCCTTATAGAACAATGCTAAACCTCCACTTGCTCCTCTGGGTTCCACTGTATAAAGTTGGTCGTAACCGAAGTGTCCTTTAAACTGATGTACAAATTCATATTGTTGTTTCGTCTCTGAGAGGAATAAGAATTCAGGCTTGTGCTTGTGCCATGTTTCTCTAAGGTAACTTATAGTCCATTTACTACCCAGCCCTTGACAATTCCAACTTAAGATCCTCATATAATAAACCATTCAAAATGTCGTTCTGGTAAGTCGGATTTGATGAGATCCAAACTTTCTTCTCCCCTGCACTGTTGATGACATAACCCAATACTCCATAACCAACACCGAGAAGGCCTTAGCCATTCCTCTCTGTAATTTATAACTGATAACCTACATATTTGGGGAACCCAAATAAAAGCACTTCAAACTTTTTTGGCCTCGTGCACTAGAGTAATTATCCAAACGTATTGAAAGCAATACTTTTGTCGACGACATCGCAAAGGCCACGCATCAATAACTCCCCAACAAGAGTCTCATATTCCCCAGAAACCAGGCCATCATGACTTGACACTGCCTAGTGAGAAACAATCAATCAACATACCGGCACGACCCCGTGCTTGCATTAGGCAGAAAATCATCCTCCCCAATCCTAAACCTGTACCGTTTATTGTTCTAAAATTCTGGAAAAATATTACTCTTCTCGTTCCGGAGGGAATTAGTGCTCGCATTCCCCACTGCAACTTCCTACCGATCACCACGACTATATGCATAACAACCAGACTTCTTAACCAGACTATCCTTTTGATTTTACGGATAGAAGACATAAGTGATTTAAAACCCTGAAACCATACAACTTGCAAACGATATTCCACAAACCCTTCTGTATGTGTTGTCAAAAGAATGAGGTACCTAACTCCACCGGAAAAAAATAAAAAATCTGTAATGACCAACATAACTCTTGTAGTACTATCATAGAACGAAGGTTTTGAAAGTGTCCACAGCCAAAACCCCCGGAAAAAAAGTTTTATTATAAATATTATCATCAGAGATACATGGCCTTTGAATGGAAAAACATTCAATATTATTTTGTGACAAGACAACGAGAGTTCTCTCCCTAAAAGCAAACGTAAAACCAGAAACTCCTACAACACCAATTGCAGAAGAAAGCGATAAAGAGATAAAAGGAGAATGAATCCCCGCCGTCTCCCAACCTAGTGTTATTGAGCAAAGAAAGCAAATCCTAATAAAAAACCACCTACGCCACCAAACCATAGGAACCAAAAAACTCCAACTACACATTACCATGATTATCATCCCTGTACCTCCGTACCAAAAAACTCCTCCAAACCTTAGTAGGTTTCAATTCATGTACCTCCGCTGGAAAAATTAATTCTTTCCTAACCTTAGAAGTAGTGTCTTTCTGCGATGATGAGGAGATTTCTGATTCTCTGGCCTGGAATGCATGAAGCATGAGAGCCTCATTCTCCGCCAAATGCGGAACCTCCTTGACTCGTGAAGATTCACCAGTTGCCTTTGTAATAGCAACATACCGATGACTTCTACCTTTGATTGGCGACCGATGAGACCTATAAGCGGAAGAAGAGTCCTCCTTATGCCACCTGCTTGACCTGGAATGGTAGGGGGCGTATTCGCGTCTAGAATAACTTGACCTCCCGTGACCCTTCTCCCCTGTATCCTTGCCTTTCTATTTCTCCACTAAGTCCTCCCTTCTAGAACTCCCCTCCCTGGACTCCTTTCTCCCACTGGATCTACCAATAGTGAGTGCTCCTTTGTAACTAACCATTCCTCTATGCTTCACAGAGTCCTCCGAGCGACCTCCATAACGGGAATGATCTTCCTTTCCACTCTTCTCATTCTCCTTGATCTTTGGACACATATCCTGATCATGGCATAAGCTAAAACACCTGCGACAGTATCCAAAAAGCCTCTCATATCTCAGATTCACCACCGTTTCTTCACCATTATAAAACTCTACTTGAGTTTCAAACACTAATGGTTTGAAACCATCGAGCACCACCTTGATCTTTCCATTGTCGAGATCCACCTCCACAGTCTTTCCTAGTCCATCTCCAATGCTACGAAAAGTTGGTTCCGCCCAGAATTGCAAAGGAACCCCCATGACTCGCACCCAAAACAAGATCTCTGAAGGATAAGAAGGGTCCACCACCGGTTCCCAACGCACAAGTGATAGCATCCAATAATCAAAATGATATGGTTCCAATCGTAAAACCTCTGCTATGTCCTCTTCCATATCAAAATCGAGTTGGAAGCGACCCATTCCCAAATCAGCACCAGCGATGCGATCCTCCATCTTCCAGATTCGAGGTAGCATGAAGAGCAGCGACTTGATGTCTTGGAGTCGTGGGTTCATGCATCTGCCTATCAGCGTCTTGGAGTAGCCTTTGATAAGCTCAGAGTTATCAAAGTGGGGCACCGAGATCTTTAGCCGACTTGAAACCACCACCACCTTCTTCCCAGATTGATCCTTAGACACCAACACACTTTAAGACATGATGAAAGAAAAGTCGTAAACCTCAAAACTCAGAAAGGTTTGAATGAATAGAGAACTAATAATCAGGAAAAGTTGATGTGTAGAAAAATTCCCACTGACGCAGATAAATACCCTCAGTCCAATGAAAGATCTATCCTCGTCGGTCTTCAAATTTATGATAATTGGATACGGAATCACCGAATTAGGGCTTGCAAATCCCTCCTCCAGCACGCAAATTCCCCGAATCTGCAAGATAATCTCGTTACCTCCGCAAATCACCTTAATTACTTGTGTAGAGTTGATCTGATCCAGATACCAAATTACTTCCTTCCAAAAAGCCCTCACTAAAAATCTCCATCGAGTGATTTCGATTTTGATATTTCCTTGCAGGGATTTCGATTGCCAAATCAGGGCTACAAAATTTTTGTTTTGCCCCAAATCGCAAACCCTTCCCAAATCATTCGTATCCCGTGAGACCTACCATAACAGCCTTGCATATACGATTGCTTCACTTAAGGCATGAAGAAGATCCCCTCTAGAATCCAAATCAAAGAGCATCCCTGAATCCTAGATCGTCAATTCCATCGCTAGAGAGATTTCCGTTACGTTTTAATTTGTGAGAGTTTGGGGTTTTTAGTTGATTTTCGTTTTTTATAATTTAAATCTAAATATCATATATTTTAGAGAGATTTTTTTAAATGACCCCTTTGAAGATATTAACGTGAAGGGAGACCCATCCAAGAAGAAAATTGTAGAAATGACCATTTTTGGTGTGAAATTACGGTTTACCCTTTAGGGAACACTAAACCCAACCCCCTTAGGGAACCGTGAACCCAAGCAAATTAGTAAAGTAGCGCTGATATTTTTAAAATAGTGGGTCATTTCCAACATTTTCCTGTTGGGTGGGTCTCCTTTCACATTAATATCTCTGAAATGGTCATTTTGTACCATTTTCACCATATTTTAACATTTTAGTACTTGAATATCATGGATATGAGATTATGTTATATATATATATATATATATATATATTTTAATTGCTTTTATATATTTAAAATTCTTATAAAAATGATTTAGTCATTGTTTCTTTCATTTAATTTTAGATTTAGTGTAATAATTTAATTCAAAATATTTAGTTATTGTTTTTTGATAATCTTTAATTATTTTCGTTTGATTACAAAAAAAAACATAACCTATTGATAACTTTATATAACAAGTTATAAGACAAATATAATGACGAATCAAATGACTAGTATTGAGTAAGCTAATGATAGTTTTAACATTAGAATTAGAGACACTTAACCAAAAAAAAGAACATATTAAGTTTATGATATTTATTAAGAGATTTTATTAATTAAAAAATGTAAAATAATAAGAGTTCCTTTAAAGTTTCAGAGAATAAAATATGATATACAAATTACTGGACAATCTGTTAGAGTGTTTGCTAAAAGTTTAAATCGTTATATGATGTACTAATAATTGTCATTTTAAATTTAAAGTTTGTCAACATGATTGAATTTATTCTGAAATTGATATTTATTCTCTAAGATAATATTCTACAGTAAAAATTAAATATCATTTTTTAAAGATCAGAAATTCTAAAAATCTAAAATTTAAATTGCATTATTCTATTTAAAATTACGTCGGTTTTGTAAAAGTTTCTTAGTTTCTTATTAAACATTTTTTAGGCTATAAATTAGTTAAATATTGATCATTATATAGATTTTGATGTGAGTATATAACTATATTTCATTTCATAGTGTTTTTAACAAATAAATAATTAAACAGGCTTCAAATAAGAAAAATAAAATATTTATTAAACCGCAGTTGTGTATTTCTAGATAGATTTGAGAGGTTAAATTTTTTGACTCGAGTCTAATATCCAAGTATTTCTAAGATGTAATATATATGTTGAGAAAGAATTTAGAACTTATAGATAGTAGATAATGAATTATTCAAAAACGTTGATGTTACACAAAATGTTATAATTCATTTTTTCAAACCATAAGAAAATATGAAAAATAGTTTCTATGATGTAAAATATATAATTAATAAATATAAATTATGATAGTGTTAAATGTACGAAAAATAAACTATAAGTTATTTATTAAAATTAATTCAAGTGATAAATAGGTTAAATAAAAAAACTATGTAAATAGCTGATTCATTGATAATATATAAATTTAGTGATTAAATATAATTTATTATATTATTATGAATATTAAATTAATATTTGAACAAGTACTATTGATTTTATATTTTTATAAAAAAGTATATTACAAAATCCCCACGCATAGCATGGACAAAAAACCTAGTGAAATTCAAAAGCAAGAAACAAGTATTTAGAGGAACCAAAATTTGGTGAAATAAGTTGTTACCATTTAGAGAAAAAAACTAAAAAATTAAGATTTTTAGTGTTGACCAAAGAAAATAAAAAATAAAAGGCCACCGTTTTAGTAAAAAGAATGTTATAGGTGTGTAAACCATTTTAAGATGGAATTAGATTATCATCTGTTTAAGGACCATATTTTTTTTTTTGAAAAATATTCTAAAATGTACTATATTATAAAATTTATGACTAAAATAGACTAAGAGTGAAAACATACCAATTTTTTTTAATTAAGGTTTTGAATGGTGGTGTTAGAGAAGTATAGTTCACCAACAAATATAGTTCTTTTGCCTTTAAAAATGTCATTCACTTTTTTGTTTTTCTATTCTATTTGATAGGAGGACTGCATGCATTTATTTCTTTTTGTCTTTTTTTGTAAAAAACATGAGAACTATATGTATATCTCCTCCACCACAAATTTGAAACTGTTCACCAATTTTTGTTTACAGTTCATCATTTTTTTAATAACTAATTTTTGAACATATTTTATTTTTTCTATAAATTATTGTAATTTTCATTTTGTATACATCACTTAAAACATATTTTAGTTCAATTAAATTATTAATACTATAACTATAGTTTAGTTTACATTACAAATTTACCATGTAAACAATAACTGTTTAAATCATTAATAATATTTAAGTATTTGAGAGTCCTCATTTTCAAAACACGGGGTCATTTTGTGATTAAAATCTCAAATTGACTCATGTAGCACAATTCATTCTAATATTTATACCTTCATCATCAAGCCTGTAACCATGTAAGCTCAAAAACACATTTTTTGGCGAGAAAACTCGGATACAAGTTTTTGGCAGGAAAACTAGGAAACACATATTTGGTGAGAAAACTCGAAAACACATTTTGGTGGGAAACCTCGAAACTATATTTTTGGCGGAAAAACTCAGAACCGTGTTTTTGGCGGGAAAACTCGGAAACACGTTTTTGGCGGGAAAAATCGGAACCGCGTTTTTGCCGCGAAAAATCGGAACCACTTTTTTGCGGAGAAACTGGAAATCACGTTTTGGCGGGAAAACTCGAAAACACGTTTTTGCCGGAAAACTCGAAACCATGTTTTTGGCGGGAAAACTCGGAACCATGTTTTTGGTGGAAAACTGAAAATCACTTTTTGGCAGGATAACTTGGAATCACGTTTTTGTCACATTTTTGTCATGAAATTCAGAATAATATTTTTTGTAGAAAATGAGGGATCATGGTTTTGGAGAGAAAATTATTATTAATTTAAATTTAATTAATAAATAAATGATATTTATTTAATTTTAATAAAAAAGTTAATGGATTAATGGTTGACCCAATCTATTTGATCCATTCATCCATTACAACCCAATCTATTTCAATCCAAACCATCAACCCATTTGATCCATTAATCTATTGGATCAAAAATTTTAACCCTAATAGTTTGATGGATTAGGTTGGATTGAGTTAATCCATTAGTTTTTATCTATTTTGACATCCTAGTTTGCAGCCGGTCCGCTGCTGTTTTCTCGGTCAAGCTTGGTTTTTTTGGAGGTGATTTCCTCCATGAGACACAGAAAATCCTGCCATGCACATGCACTCCCAGTCATTCAGTCATTTGTTTTTTTTTTACGTCGTTATGTTTTTTTGGCGAGGCATCCGTCTCCCACTTTTTCAAAAGCCAAATGTTTGGGATGATTTTGTCGGATGGCTTCTGCATTTGCCATTTAGGAGGGGAAATATGAATTTATCTCCACCAGATTCTCAGATGCTAAGCTTATATATCTATCAACTAAAAGTTAAGATTTTGAAGGTATACATATTGGTTTAGGTTGGAAATTTGGTTCGTAGATTAAAAATTCCCATATCATTATAAGTATTTTAATTATTCTTTGTTTTGTGACTATTTTCAAATAATTTCTGTCAAATTATTCAGCATATAAAAATATTAAAAATATTAGGACAAAATATTTATGAGCGATTTTGTGCTTTAGACATATTAAAATATGATGATCTATGAGTATATATATCAGAATTTATAAGATACTGAAAGAGTCATAAAGGGTGGATACAAAAAGTGGTTGGTTATTACACAAGGAAACACTAATATTGGGGTTACCGACACACATACACAGAAAAAAAAAAAGCAAAAGCAGAAACAGTTGAGAATATATGGTAGTTTATGAGGTTGAAGTTTTACCCTGTGTGAAGAGGAAACAATGGTTCAGCATCTGAGCATGAAATAGAGGATGCATCGTTGTTGTACTGAGAAGCAGGAGCAGTAACAGCCACATTGCTCCATGATTCTATGCCTATGTTAACTTCCATAATCCCTTCCTCATTTTCTTCCTTGTCTTCACTAGCAAACTCATGTTGTTTCTTATCTCCAGGAGATGAACGAATCCTCTCTAATTCCATTGACACTTCTCTCATGTTTGGTCGTTTCTTTCCTTTCATATTTAGACACTTCCTTACAATTTCTGCCACTGCAGTAACTTGATCTAACTTGCATCCAGATTTGATTCGTGCATCGATAATGTCAAAGAGTTTATTCTCCTTCAGCGCAACAATGAAATAAGTTGCCAGTGTCGTGTTTTCTTGTAACCGAAGAAATGAAATCGACTTTTCTCCAGTGATCAACTCTGCTAGCACAACTCCGAAGCTGTAGACATCGCTTTTGTCAGTGAATTGGCTAGACTGGAAGTACTCAGGATCCATATATCCCATCGTACCAGAAACTACAGTTGTCAGATGTGTATGATCCACCGTCACTGATCTTGAAGTTCCAAAATCAGACACCTTGGCTCGATACTTCTCATCCAACATTATGTTTGTAGACTTGATATCTCTGTGATAGATTGGAGATGATGCAGCGGAATGCAAGTACGAAAGAGCTCCTGCAATATCTACAGCTATGCGGAGACGTACTTCCCAGGTAACCATCATGTTATCATCCAACTCGTCATGAAGATGTTCCAAAAGGTTGCCATTGGGAATAAACTCGTAGACAAGAACTGGAACATCTGTCTCAAGGCAACACCCCAAGAGTTTCACGATGTTCCTATGGTTGATTTGTGAGAGAATGACAACCTCATTGATGAACTCTTCTAGCTTGTCTTCGTCCACAACTTTAGACTTTTTCACGGCTACAATTCTACCATCGACAAGCATTCCTTTGTACACAGTACCTTGACCACCTTGGCCAAGTATTCTATTCAAGCTGAAGTTTTCGGTGGCCTTTTCTAACTCCGCCGAGCTGAACAGTCTTGTTTTCTCGATGTTGCCTTGTGTTGAAGTCAATTGTTGCTGCAACAATAGACCTCCGTTACGTTTGAAGAACTTTCTTATTCGATTTAATCTCCTTTGCTTTCTGATAAATCTGAATAACCAATATATTCCACCACTAAAGATCAATAGGCCGAAAATTGCACCGAGCCCTGTAAACACACAAAAGAGAAATGATTTTTC
>OVBB01001820.1:0-12995 GCA_900406415.1 Isatis lusitanica | reverse complement strand
ACTTATGTGAACGTAACTGTATAATACATAAGATATGATTATATTTTAACAGGAACAAGTTGCAGGAATAGGAACTAAGTCGCAGCCATTTGGATCTTGCCGTGGGGTTTGTCCGCTCACTTTCATCAGTTCAAGCTTGAGGTTCAAACTTAATTTCAAGGGCATGAGTATACAAGAGTGAGTATGATCTTCTGAAGAAAGGCGTAAAAAAACAGAAGGAAGACAGAACTACACATTGGCTGTTACAAGTTTTTGATCATCATTTGGTTAAAGAAAGGGGCAGTTTATTGATACATATCAAGAGTCATCTACTGCAAGTTCTGATACAACAAAAGCAGAAATGGAAGAAGTGTTACAAAAGTAGGATGTTCAAGTACAAACAAAAGACCAGCAAGCCTGATTCGATTCTGGAGACATGATATGATGCTACTTGGAAGGTCTAAAAGACTTAAAGTGGCTCTTGGTTGCTCAAAATCTCAGGAATCTAACTGTGGTTGATTCACCAGACATAGAAGAAATAATAAACAAGGAGAAAAGAATGAGTATTAGCAACTTGTATCCAGATACCTCTGTTCCCTTTTGAGAAGATAGAAGTCCTTGGTTTAATCAATTTGTCTGGATTAAAGAGAATTTGCTCGAATCCTCTGGCTCTTCCAAACCTGAAAGAACTTTCTGTCAAACTCTGCCCAAAACTGCCACTGCAGGGTTAATTGATGGAAAGGCTAGGAGTTTGGAGTATAGAGCTTGAATGACATTGTTGTAAATTTGAATTTCTTAAAAGTTGTTAACTTTCATTTAGAAAGTGTGTAATTTGAAAGACTTTTTTTATGTGTGTTTTTCATGTTCTATTATCTATATTTTTTTCCAGATATAACCTGCAGGATATAACACTAACAATATCTCCTGTTTTGTAACCATTTTTATACATTTTTCTCACAGCCTCCTTGAGGTGTGTGTTCCAATTCTTTCAATCTTTAACGCAAACTTTGACACACGACCGCATTGATCTCACACAAGTTCACGTCTTGTAGCAGATGCTCACCTAGATTTTCAAGCTCTTGTTGTATAACCTGTTCCTGTCCTTACTTGCTCATCTGCTGATTCTAATAGAATGAAATGGAGCGTTTGATCTCTTTAGTAGGTGATACTGACTCCAATATATCAGCTTTTCTTTTTGTTTCTTCACAATGAGTAGCAGAATAGAGTCATTTTGTTTTTGTTACATAAACAGATCGTTTAAACTCTCATGATTGGATACTTATTATGCTTCAGTCACATCAAGTTTCGATTTTAGTCCCAGGTGGTAGATACGAGCTTAAAGCACCTGCTCAAGAACCGAGTTTGGTGGATATGAGTTTACGAGACCTGCCGAAGAACTATTCGAACCGTGCCACAGGTCAGTAACTCTCGTACTTGCACTGTTCTGAAGATGTTGTGCCATTGTTTCTGCAATTTGTTTTCTAGTCAATCGTATCATTTTGTCGATAAAAAATTCCTAGTGGATTAGAGTATTAGTCTATTTAATATTAAGGGTCCATGTCCTTTTATGAATATGAAACTACCTCAATAATTTATCAATTATTGGTCTAGAGAGAATACTTTATAATTGGTCTTGACATGTTCTTTTGTACTCATCTTTCTGAAAGTTTGAGCAAATATGGGATGCTATTTGATGGAAAGGCTTGATTGGTAGAAGATATGTTAGAAATGTTGGATTTGATTGAGGAATATATGTTAGAAATGTTGGATTTTCCGGTGATGGAGAATAAATTTGTTATAGCCATACGGTCTGCTTTAGGTCCACAGAGACATAAGGTCTGCCTTTAGGTCCACAATAACAGAGTTCCTCGAAGTATTCTCAAAACACGAGCCAGGGAGCGAAATGTCTGTTGGTTCACAGCTGTCATATCTGAGAAAATAACTGAGTAAGAGTTCATTTTTCCTATTGGCTATTCTCCTTTTAAGATAATATACACTGAAGCTAATATATCGTTGCAAGAGAAAAAGATGACGACAATGGAGTTTGTAAAGTAACTGTAAGTGATTGTTGGAGATGATCTAGTGAGGCCAACCATAACAGCCTTCAAAGCGAGCATATCTGGTGATTTATGGGTAGTTTTGTATATCAAAATGATGGTTCTTGTTGTGACAAGAAGTGGCTTAGTACTTGCTTAGTCTCTCCCGTTGCAGTATTTTAATAACTCAACGAGATACCTGCTAAGTATGCCAATATATCTAAATCTATAGATTTTAATATTTAAACTTAATACTGAGAAAAAGAAAAATCATTACTTAAACTCGCACTTGCAGGTTGGACAGTGAGATAAGAGACGCGTCTTCTTCTGAATAATTGGTGTAGAAAGAAAATTATTAAATTGCAGTCTTGACTTCCTTCAGATCTCATATATTCAGGTCTTCTTCTTGTTCATCCATCCTCTTCTCTCATTGCCCTGGAGGTCGTATCATTAGGTTCCTTTCTAAAAAGTTTGAGCAAGATGGGAGGCTGTGTATCACTACAGGTATCATGTGCTCGGGTGTTGGATCAAGCCTGTGGCTGCCTATTTGGTGGTGGAAATTACATTCACATGATGGAGGCTAATCTCGAGGCTCTGCAGAAAACTATGAAAGAACTTATAGAAAGGCGAGATGATCTGTTAAGAAGAGTTTCCGTAGAAGAAGACAAAGGTTTGCAGCGGCATTCTCAAGTGCAAGAATGGTTTTGAAGGGTAGAAGATATTGAGTCTCAGGTTAGTGATCTGCTCAAAGCTAAATGAACTGAAACTAAAAGATTGTGTCTTTTTGGATATTGTTCTATAAAGTGCATATCAAGCTGCGAGTATGGTAGAAAGGTAGCTAAGAAGTTGGAAGAGGTTAATGAGCTTCTAAATAAAAAAGAATTTAAAGAAGTGGCAGACAAAGGCCGTGTACCAAAGATGGCGAAAAAACATATTCAATCCACAGTTGGTTTGAACTACATGGTTGAAAAGGCATGGAAGAAACTCACAGACGGTACGGTGAGCATACAAAAACCTTAGGTCTTTATGGCATGGGGGAGTTGGGAAAACCACCCTCTTGACTCGTATTAACAATAAGTTCCTTGAAGAGGTGAATGAGTTTGATGTTGTGATATGGGTTGTTATCTTTGAAGATTTACAAAATGAGAGCATTCAGAATCAGATTCTGGGAAGATTGCGTATTGACAAAGAATGGAAAGAAGAAACAGAGGAGGAGAAAGCCTCGTCCATATACAATATCCTTAGTAGAAAGAAGAAATTTTTGTTGTTATTAGATGACTTATGGAGCGAGGTAGATCTGAACAATATCGGAGTTCCATATCCAACTTGTAATAATGGAGTGAAGATAGTTTTCACCACGCGTTCGAATGAAGTTTGCAAAGACATGAAATCTGATGATGAGCTGAAAGTTGAATGTTTGTCTCCTGGTGAAGCATGGGAACTGTTTTGAACAATAGTTGGAGAAGTCCCATTAAAGCGCCATCAATATATTCCCAAACTAGCAAGAAATTGTTGAGAAATGTTGTGGCTTGCCACTTGCACTCAATGTTATTGGAAAAGTCATGGCCTATAAAGAAGATGTACACGAATGGTGTCATGCAGTTAATGTTTTCAACTCGTCTAGCCATAAGTTTCCAGGTATGGAAGAAAAGATTTTGTCCATTTTGAAGTTTAGCTATGATGGTTTAGGGGATGATAATGTCAAATCGTGCTTCCTATACTGTTCTTTGTTCCCGGAAGATTATGAAATTTAGAAGAATGAGTTGATAGAATATTGGATATGCGAAGGACTTATAAACGGAAATAGAGATAAAGATGGAAGTAACAACCAAGGTCATGTTATAATTGGTTCGTTAGTTCGTGCGCATCTATTGATGGATGTTGATGGTGAAACAACAGTGAAAATGCATGATGTTTTACGTGAGATGGCTCTTTGGATAGGTTCTAACTTTGGAGAAGGGAAAAGGAATTGTGTCAAATCTGGCGCGCAGTTGCCCTGTATACCAAAGGACACCAACTGGGAAGTTGTGAGAAGGATCTCGCTGATGAGTAAAAAGATAAAAGAGATATCGTGTTGTTCTCCAGAATGTCCCAACCTTTCTACACTCTTACTCCGTAATAACGATTTGGAGATTATTTCAGGTGAATTCTTTCAGTCTATACCGGCCCTTTTCGTCTTGGATCTTTCAAAGAACAAGTTTCGTCGTAGATTGCCTGAAGAAATTTCCAAGTTGACTTCCTTGCAATACCTCAATCTATCAGACACAGGGATAAGATCGTTACCGATGAAGGGGTTGAGGAACCTAATAAACTTGGACCTGGAGTACACTACTGCACTTGAAAGCATTGATGGTATAGGTACAAGCTTACCAAATCTTCAAGTACTGTCGAGGTATGCCCAAATCTTCCCAAAGCTGTCCAAACTGAGTTCACATCTGCTTCTGGGTCCAACGATATGAAGATTACCCAAGTCAGGGAAGGCGACAAATAAGAGATTGAGGCTCCGCTTCTCTTTGTCGAGCCTTGGCCGTTTGTGTAAGTGTGGTTGATCTTGTTTATACAGACAAGAGTTTTGTCTTGCCTGTTTTGTGTTCGACGAAATGTGTCTGTGGAAAAGGGATTGTGCTGGTAAGGAGGATAGTCTCTCAATTCGAAGCTTACATATGTGTGACTGCACCTCTCATTTGTTTAATTTGGTTTTCTTAAAAAAAAATTATGTGGTTTGGTATAAATTCATAGACTGTTTCGTGTGTACTTGTCATGTTCTATGTTGTTTTCTCCATTTCCTTTGTAGTTTATCAGATGTACGGAATTCAAAAATTATTACTGTCTTGTCTTTTATTAGAGGAGCATTATTTTCGAGTGCTTCAAGGAAAAGAAGACCGTCGCTGAAAACATTATTAATGTCACAGCACTATATTTGTGAAAAATGTATTGATGTAAAAGCTTTTAAGTCAGAGTTGCAGAATTTTGTATGCTCAGATAAAGAGAAGTGAAGTGATACTTGAACATCTGAAATTTTTGGATGCGATGAGCTATCGCAAGAAAAAGCAAATTACAATTTCTCGTGCTCAGATAAATTTAGGTGTTAATACCATTATGGAAGAATTTAGGCCTGCGGTTTTTAACCAAACCGATTTTTCCGAACCGAACCGAAATCGGCAGAATTTTTATTTTTTTCAGGTGAGAACTTGACTAAGATTGCATCTTACACACGATTGAGGCACTATGTGGTATGTGCAAAGACCTTTGAGGATATATATGGGAAATAAGTTTTGAAGAGTTTGAAGTTCAGATTTTTATTTGAAATAAGAAACGAGGTGCAACAGTTAGAGACATTATTAACTTAGTTTATTTCATTGAAATGTTAGTGTAGATCGGAAGAAAGATGATTATGTAATGTCTTTGTATCATAGTTTCATATATAATTTAGTAAATATGTTTTTTAATGTATTAATTAATCAAAAATCCCCAGGAAATTCAAATACAATTATTGAAAGCTGCAGATTAATGCTATTAACAAAATAATTACAAATTGTTTTTGAAAATACAAATTACTGAATCATAAATCGTTACATATATTATGTGCTATAGTATAATTACAAAAGTGCTATGAATAAAATAATTAAATAACAAATAATAACTACTATTAAAGAATATATGATTGCACAAAAAATGGTAGATATTAAATAAATACACGTTAACAATGTTAAAATGGCTATTAAAAGTAACGGATTTATTATCGTGGATGCTGTCATAATATTTTTCATAACACTATACTACTATAGGTATAATTAGATAGTGTTTTTCGGGTATCAGTAATACTTGTTTAGAATACTTGTTTTTGTAGTGTTTGAGACTACAGACGGCACGGTAGTCCTGGCCATTTTAACCGAAACCGAAATACCGAACCAAGTCGAACCAAAATAATTGAAACCAAAACCGAACCAAATTTTATAAAAAACTTATTGGATATTGAATTGAGAATTTACGGATAACTGAGCCAAACCGAAACCGAATGGATAACCGAATATCCGAAACACAATCCATATACCTAAAATATTATTTATATTTATATTTAAAATAACTAAATAATTAAAATTAACCAAATATTAGTAAAAAATCGAATTATCCAAAATTATCCAAATGTTTTTATCCAAAATATCTGAAATTATCTGAATTATCCGATATTATCCAAAGTTATCCGTTTTTTTATCCAAATTATCCAAAAAATATAAGAAAAACCGGAACCAAAACCGAAATAAGCGAACCGAAACCGAACCGAATTTTATGATTAACCGAACGGTTACCAAAACTTTATAACCCAAAAACCGAAAACCGAAGAAACCGAACCAAAACCGAAGAAACCGAACCGAATTTTATGTTACTAAATCTCAATAACCGAAAAATCGAAAACCGAACCAAACCGAACCGAACCGAAAAACCGAACACCCAGACCTGCAGCACGGCAAGTTAGCTAAAAATGATGATACAATTTAGAGATACAACAAATTTTATTCGGACTTCAAACCACTCCTTAACCATAAGTTATTTAGATGATAAGTTTTAGTTTGGAAAAGAAAATATTCGTTATATTTCATCGTAGACACCATTTTTATCATTTTAACTGAATACGCCCCAGAAATAGATATTTTAAGATATATTAAAATAAAATTAGAAATATTCTAGTTTTCATATAAATTTTAGGTCTATTCTAGTTTTTTCCTTCATTTTTAAAATCGCATAAAAATAAATTCTATAATGATATCAAAATTTAATTATATGTATTAATTCTTTTTGCAAAATTCAGGAACATCACAATAGCCATTAGCGAACTAATAAAAAGAATTAATGCGAAGGAATAAGTTGAGAATGAGTTAATAAAAACTGTGGATACATTTTTTGAAACAGTTGTCGAAGCACTTGACGCTTGGTGAGAATGGACCGAAACATATATTTTGACATAGTTTCTTGCATTCTTGTATTGTCTTCGCTTCACTTCCCATCATCATCATCACAATCACCACCATCATCATCAACATCGTTCTTCTATTCATTTTCTTCTTTCTCCTCTTAACTGAAGAAATCTGAATTATCCCACCTATATAACAAAAACAAAAAGTAGTAATATAATAAGCAATTAAATTCCTTTGATGCTTCGTAATAACTTGCTTATTTATACTTACATGCACATATAAAAGCTCACTCTTTTCAGATCGGCACAAATGGAAATTTGGAATGTGGCTAATTTTTTGGTTTGACTCCTAATTAATTAATTATTATTCATTTATTCAATAGTTAATAATATACTTATCTATATATGTATATGGTAATAAATCATGGAAACCAGTGAATCCAGTTATATTTTTTTAACATGTTGACAAAAAAAAGACTGGACTAAAAAATTATTAGCAAAATGTTAGTTTTGAATTTGTTGACCATATGGATTTATGTTGAACTTTTTTCTTGTTCTCTTTAGAATAAACTTCACTTATCTCTTTGATTTACTCACGCTTTGATCTCTCTTTGTTTACTGACTTTCTCATTAGTATTTTACTCCTTCTCTCTCTTAAGTCTCGATTTGTTTAGAGAGAATAAAAAAAACACTTTGACCTTTAGTTGTCTACATTGATAATATTCTTGAATTGTTTCTTACAACATCTCACACACATACATACTATTTCTTCTACTTGACACACACACTTACACCACACTTCTACTAACTAAACTGTTTTACAAAAGAAAAGCTTACTTACACCTTCAACAACACTCCTAACAACTTTCCTAGCTAGACACTCCACTTAGCTAGAACTAAACCAACAAATACACTTACTCATTGGACCTAACTAATCCCTTCACCCAATAGTCTTCATTCCCAAAACCACTTGAAGCCTAACTTCTTGTTGACTTTGCTTCATTCTTATTGACTTTTCTCTTGGACAGCTTTTCTTTCTCGTTGTTAGTTCTTCTCCGTCTTTGTTTCTTCTCTGTTCATTCATCTTCTCTTCACTTGTTTCTTCTTCTCTTTGTTGCAGGATTAATCAAGGATTCAATCTCAACAATTTATAATAAAAATCACTTGAAAAAGAGAAAAAAATATAATGCCACCAAGATTATATATCACTCTCGTCATATTGATCTATTTACGATATATCTTAAAAAAAAAAATTTTAATAATTGAGAAATTACCCAGAATAACTGTAATTTATATGTTTATTACTAAACTATAACACAATCAAATATTAAAGAGCTGAACTGACTATTTTTTTTGGCAAAAGACACAGAATACCCATATACAAAACTAATTTGTGTTTGGCAAAAGACAACAATTTATCTAGTGTTTTTTTTCTTTACCCCTTATGGGCTTTTTAGTTTAATTTTCTGTACTGCTTTGTATCTTGTAAAACATAAAATCCCAACTTATTTGGGCCCAAAAATATTTTAATAAAAAAACCCTTTAAAAGAAAAGAAAGAAAAACAAAACTAATTATTATAAACATGTTATTACTGTTAATTTAATTTGTTTTTAATAACATAAGTAGCAAAAAAAGAAAGAAAACCAAGTTTCCTGTGGCACAAAAAAAGATCCAGGGAAAACCGGAAAAGAAAAAAAAATAGTAAGGGGAAATTAACCAAGATCTAAATTTTTCCTTTTCATCCACTACCTTTCATCTTTCTCGTCTACACGATGTATGATTCATGCATTGCATACTACTGATGACAAATAAATATATCACATTAAAACATATCTACTACCACATCGAAAAGAATAAGTATATGAAATAAGTCTATCATTCTAATACTAAATCTAAGGTTAGGCATTCGGGTAATCCGGTTGGATTTGGTTCGGTTAATTAGGATTTAGTCTCTCCCATTCAGTTCGTACGAAAAATTGGGTTGGGTTCGGTTAGGATTAAGCTGGTTTTGGGTCGGTTGAGGTATAAACTAAAAACCCAAACCCCATATGGATTCGGTTCAGGTTTGGTTATTTTACAAAGCAGACCGAAACTCTTGAATGTACGACATGCTTTGGAGGATTTGAAATCGAAATTGTGATGATTGGATCTTCTAGTTTCCAAAATCCCTGAAGATCGAAGATGCAAAACGATGATTTAGGAAGAAAAAAATTTCTCAAAGAGAAAATGTGATAAACTCTCGTCCATACTTAAGAAAGTTTTCTCCACGAGTCATCTTTACTCACTAACTTCCGTTAACCTATTTGGGTATCGGTTCAGTTAGGAAAAGCCTGAAATCCACTAGATCTGGCTCATAAGTACTATTTGGTTATTTCACCATAACCCATATTTATACCAAACCGATTTTTTTGGGTCGGACCGGATTCGGGTTTCGGGTTGGAGAAATTTACCCAGCCCTCACTAAATCTACCATTTTTCTAACAAATATATCGACTGAAAAAACAATTTTACCAAACTTAAAAAATTTACCAATTTTTTAATAAATTTATCATAACTAAAATAGTTGACTTGTTTTTCTTTAATATATATATGTTTTCTAAATTTTGCGTGTTAAAAAGAATGAACATTTTTATGATTATATTTTTGTCAACAACGAATTAGAAAATAATATAATTTTTTATTAATATAAAAGATTAACCTTAATTTAGTCAAAATTAGATTTTTCAAAATTAGTTTAGAAAATCTCTCCTTGGTTTCGCGTGATATAACTTTTTCATACTAATAAAGTTTAGTATTAGACTACTATTAATATAGTATAATTTTTCTTATTTATTTTATTGGCAGCTTAAATGAAGAACTTAAAATAAGATTAAATGAAGTGGTAAGAGAGTTCCTTCGAGAGCAAGCAATGAATATCCTAAAAAGATGAAATGGAAAACTCGATGAGTGCGAATGTGCGATGGTACAGTTGGAGAGCTGTGTCTTCGTTCGAAAAAGGTTTCTTCATTCTTTGCAATAATTTATAAATATATATATGAACAAAAATAACTGTAAAAAAAAAAATTATGGACACTGATTAAAAACTCTTGCGATCACCCACCTACCCTAGTCCCTTTGAGAATTATTAGCAAAAAGAAAAAAAGAAAGAATATTCAGCTTTCCAATTTGACATTCTTTTGTATGAAAGATTAATAATAATTAGGTTAGCTCATTTGATCATGACACAGAAGCGAACTGAAGTTTTGTTTTTACAATTGAAATGTGAAGACTGTTGTTAGAGTGCAACTTGCTTTTTCAAGTTTGTGAATTTTTTTGATATTATTTTAGGTTAATTTAATTAAAACTAAATGAAATGATCGTTACAACTAAAATTAAAATAATCAGAAATATATATATGAAATATAATTAACTACAAGGTCACAACGTACAATACATTCAATTACAAACTATCAATTATATATATGTAATAGAAAAGTCACCATAAACATGATGCAGGCAAATTATTTTGTAGTAAAATAAATACTATTTGTGCTATTTAACCCCTTTAATCTATACTTAGTGAATTAATTATCTCTCGGACTGCAGATAGTGATTATTTAAGATTAATGTCATGATGCATGTTATACATATTAGTCTCAAATTCTTGAGGCCTTTAAAGTTACATTTTAGATACGTAAGCACACAATATTGATAATATAAACTATGTTAGTTTCCTCCCTATCTAATACTAGTATTTTAAGAAATGATACCTTTGTTGCATGGCTGCCTACTTTACTAAAAGCTTAATTTAGAGCTCCTTTTCAAGCCACAGAAGGAAAGAAAACTGAGCCAGCCACATGTTACTGAAACATAATTAGATCTTATACAATTAAACTAAATATAACTTCATGTTCATCACTAATTGGCTTATTTGGGGATCACATATCGATCCTCTAATATTCTCAGTAGTTTGGTTATAAGCTTAATTACTGTAGATTATGAACTTAAATAAACAAAATACTTTAAATATTGATTAATGAAACAATTAAATATATATCGTAATAGTAAAACCCATTTTAATCAAATAAATGTGATCACTGATTAATATATAACACCATCCAGTTCACTAGTGGTTGAAAAAATTACCCCAAATTAATTTGAAGAATTAATCTTTTTATTACGATATCAACTACGGTTAACCATTATGATGATATAAATTAAAATGATAAGAAAACTTGGCTATTTTGCATTAATTTTGATATAAACTTCGGCCACAAAATCGTAATTACGTATTCTTAAAATTTTTTTTTTTTTTAGTTTTACCACTAATTAAACTAGTTTTTACCATAAAACTTGATTTTCCGCTATCATTATATCATTTCGCATTACCTTTAAGTATGGCATAATCAATTAACATGTATAAATAAGTGTCCATCTTCCTTGCTAATGTCTTTCTCTCCTTTTTCATCAATGCCAATGGCAACACTAAGGAACTCTCTCTCACTCTTCTTCTCTCTCCTCGCCCTAACCGGTCCGTCGCTCTCCTCCGCCACCTCTGCCATAGAAACTTTCGTCTACGGCGGCTGCTCCCAGCAAAAGTTCTCGCCAGCATCTCCTTATGAGTCCAACCTCAACTCTCTTCTCACTTCTCTAGTCAACTCAGCTACATACTCCTCCTACAACAACTTCACCGTCATGGGCCCTTCCTCCTCCGACACAGCCCGTGGCCTTTTCCAGTGCCGCGGCGACCTCTCAATGCCGGACTGCGCCACGTGTGTGGTACGTGCCGTCTCCCAAGTAGGCCCTCTTTGCCCTTACACCTGCGGCGGTTCCCTGCAGCTAGCCGGTTGCTACATCAAGTACGATAACGTCAGCTTCCTTGGCCAAGAAGACAAGACCGTTGTCCTAAAGAAATGTGGGCCCTCTGAGGGCTACAATACCGACGGAATCAGCCGGAGAGACGCTGTTCTCACGGAGCTACTCAGCGGCGGAGGATATTTTCGAGCCGGAGGTTCCGGTGACGTTCAAGGTATGGGACAGTGTGTTGGAGATCTAACCGTTTCGGAGTGTCAAGATTGTTTAGGAACGGCCATCGGACGGCTTAAAAACGATTGTGGCACGGCCGTATTTGGAGACATGTTCTTGACTAAGTGTTACGCAAGATATTCTACTGATGGTGGACAATACAACGCCAAGTCTCATAAGTGTAACTTCTCTTTACCTATTAACCTATTATTATTGATATATGTTTTGTTTATCCACATTATCAATTTATCATCAAAACCTGAAAGCCTAAAAACCCACAATATTGAAATTTAGGTATTAGGTTCATAAGGTTAGGGATGACGTATTAAATAATTTTACAAGTAGATCTTACCAAATTAAACCTAAATTAAATTTTGTTGTTTTTTTCTTTCTCTCTAAATTTTCATATATTTTGAACAAAACTTATTTGATTGCATTTTAGGATTTTTTAACTGTTATCTTCATTATAGTTTTTCACAAAATATCTTAATTATATTAAAATTATATATATTTGAGAAAAATGACATTATGAAACCATTTTATATATTTTTTTTAAACATATATATTTCATAATTTTGAAGAATTTTACTATCTTTGTAATTCGTCATCTCTAAAACTAACATGTAATACTCTCAAATAGCACACTTTCATGTTTTTGTAACCAAAATAGCACACTATGATGAAAATAACCTAAATAGCACATTTTAATCATTTTTAAATGTATAACACTAATGAATTTGGGTTCACTAATCATTAATTAGGGTTTAGTTTTTAGGGTTTAGAGTTTAGGATTACAATATTGAGAAGAAATGAATGAAAAATAAGGATATAATAGGTTTTTTTTGTTATCTAATGAATGTTATTTATGTTATTTTTACCCTAGTGTGCTATTTTGGTGACAAAAACATGAAAGTGTGCCATTTTCGAGAATTGACTTTATTACTTTGGAATTTTGGTTGAGTATATACTAAAAATGGAAACTAATTATAACTTTTTTTGTTTTGAATAAATTAGATAAAACAAACTATGGTGGAGAAAGGACGTTCGCCATCATAATAGG
>OVBB01001819.1:750-13005 GCA_900406415.1 Isatis lusitanica | reverse complement strand
ATGATTCTTTTCTGCTCCAAATGCTCCAATCACTCCAAACTTCGTCCAAAGCTTCTTAATGACATGAAACGACTCGATAAAGACTAAAAAGACTCGATAAGAAATAGAAAATAAAGGTTATAATGAGGTGAAAATGCCTCATATCACAGCCCCACTCGGTTATTATATATTCATAAAATTATTTTATATTATATTTAAAATAATTTATTTTAAAATAGAAAATAATAGTCAATCTATGCTATATACATTATTTAAATATTTATATAAAAAATACAATGATTTATTAACATATATGTTATTGTATAGTTGTAATTTTATGTTTAATTTGAAAATATTTGTTAATGAGCTGCATAATTAATATTTTGCTTGTAAAATAGTATGCTACATTTTTAGAGGGTAGTAATCTATGTTTAAGAGTGAAATAGTTTTTACTGATATGTCTGAATAGATGAATCTCATTGGTTAACTTATCATAAATTAATCTGAGTGAGCCATGTTGCAAAAAGTTATCTTGTCTTCTCCATTAATATATAAGTGTTTTGTTGGAAATTGCTGTTTTCGATAAAAATATTGTGGGTGATTAGTTCGTGTTTTTAGCAGTAACTTTTTTGTTGTAGTATTTATGCTTGGCTGTAGCTATAAATTTATTGTTGTGGTTTTTTTAACAGAGATTTTTGCCGTAGGTATATTGACTATAGTTGTAAGTTTTTCGCTGTAGATTTTTAGATAAAACATGATTGGTAAATTCTAAGATGTGTGTAACATGTATAAAATAATTATTTTTATATTAATTAAAATACTTTGTATTAGTAAAAAATGAAAGTTATCTCTATTAGAATTTAAAAATTATAAAATTACTAAAAAATTAAAATAAATTGAAAAAATTATAATAAAAGCCTTAGCTAAATAATAATAAATTTTACCTACGACTATTCTACAAAGTCATAGCAATATCTCGTTTTTTATATCAATTCTTTCATATTTATTTTCATATTTTCCTTATTTTTCATATTGTTTAGGGTTTAGTTTTTATATCAATTCTTTCATATTTATTTTTCACTTTTTCCTTTTTTTAACTGATAATTTCTATTTTCACATTTATTTTAAATTTTTCCTTCTTTTTAAACTGATAATTTCTACTTTCATATTTATCTAATATTTATTAATGATTTATTTTTTCTACAGCTTTTACAACCCAAAAAATAAAGATGTAAGATTTTTGCCTAATACAATACATAAAGTGAGATTTTTATTTTTTTTACTGTATCTTTAGAAATTAAAGCTACATGGTGATTGGTAAAAACTAGGAAAAATTCCTGTAAAAAAAAATAAAGCTACATCATGATTGGTTATGTTTGATGTTTTAAAGGTAAAAAAGGCTGTAAGAGCAAGATACAGCCCAACAAATCATCCACTTGTCAAATTTCATTCTTTGGAAATTAATTTTGGTACAAAAGCGCATGGAGTTTTCAAACAGATAACTGCTACAACATGTCTGACAGATTTCTAAATATATATATTATTTTAATTACAACAAAAATTAAAAAGAATAATTTAACTGAAAGAAAATCAGTCAGAAGAATTATTGGTAAATAGTTATTTATAGTAAAGTTATACATTAACAAGACCATAATAAGACAAAGACATTTCTAAATTATATGTGGTTATTTCGACTTAAACGTTATTATTTCTATTTTTCAAAATATTTGATGTTTTAACTAAAAGCACAAGAACATGATATTTGAGTTCATGATTTGCAATTGCCATTAACTATATTCTGTTTCTAGGAAAGTTCCAAAATATTTTTGTTTCTTTTTTTTTTCCAGGCAACTTGTGAATCACCAAGAACAATAATGTTCAGTGGCTCCATCTGCGTTGTATTTTATATGAAAGAGCATTTACAATCGAGAGCTTTATTTCTTTTCTTTTTTTTTTGAATAAAAAGAGCTTTATTTCTTTGATAAAGCGTTTCAAAAGACAATGTTTTCTTTTCTTCAAATGCATAAACTTCAAAATTCACCGCCTCTTAGAAGTACTTCACATTTGACAGCATGTTTATAATGCACATATTCCTCGCTAAGAAGGAAACATGACTGTTGGAAAAACGTTCACAACTAACAAAATTAGCGATAGATAAATGATACATACGAGAAAAGGGCAAATTAGCGAGTGATGTCTAGAACATGGTTTGTTTCACGTTGAGCAAAATATGTGAAGTACAAAATGATGATGTGTAAAAGGGGCCTTTGTCTCATTGCCACTATAAGAATAGCAAAAAATGAATTTTATAACTATCTTACACAAATAACTGGTGTATCCGCATGACTATATATCAGAGGTATCAATAACTAGTGTGTTAATGGCTAAAGTTTTCTAGAAATTGCCATGAGTCGATAATGGGAACATATAGAGGACCGATAAAAATCTTTGATGACAACACTTTGGGGCTGAGAAGGCGTACACGCTGAAACACTCCATCCCTCAGATAAGTCTTAGGTCTGTGGAGGTTGTCCTCGTTTAGATCACTAAGTGAATCCGAACCATTTAATACTATGATTAGATACAAAGTATCAGTTTGCACTAAGACTATTACAAGTAGTTTAATATAAACTATCAGGATTGACATATTATCCATGTCTCCCGCCGTAAGTCCAGGCACCAAGCCAAACCCTTCTTGCAATCACCATCAATACTTGAAAGCCAAAAATGCATAATTTACCCGGAAATTACTTCATGACACAGTCATTCCATATCACTTAAGCTTAGATGCACAAATCAATAACATTATAGTTTATGAAATCTAATAGCTATATAAGTCACTTAGTTTGAATCTTCATTTCAGATCCAAGATTCATCGCTTCTGGTCCGGTCCAGTCTTAGTGGTAACACCGTGATCCAAGCCACTCACATAACAGCGACTGCCTCTGAGTCCAAAACATTGGTTCGACCAAGTCATATATATAAATAATAGATGTTTTCCATCAGCCAATCAATAAATACGTAGAATATGAGTCATGATCCAAACCAACAAGCCAATAAATGAGAGACAGGTTCAAAGTAATCCTTGAATTTAATTAAACAAAGCAACATCCATGAAACAAAGCATTGAACCGAATGGCCATGCACTGTAACACCCTGCCCGCTTCTGTATGTGGGTCCCCCACGTCAGCTCTCATCCTATGGGCCTCACCTTCGTCCGATAGCCGACGCGTTACTTTTTAGAAGCTAAAAGGACTTGCTTACTAATTCCAGAATCACTACGTGATATTTTGGTCACCCATCTTTAAATTTCTTCAACTCAAACAGACTTAACTTGAAAAGCCTCTCTAGAAAAGTGATATGATACAATTTTTACATACTCGAACATTAATTTTTGAGACTTTGTCGCGTTTTTAGTCTTTATTGAGTCATTCTAGGTCAAAATGGTGAGGTTTCAGATTTTTTTGGGACAAAAAGAGTCAAATTTGAGTTAAAAAGCCAAGAATCATACGCGAGGTAGCCATTCCGAAGAAAATGAGTCACTTCACCCGTACTTTACTTGATGGAGTAGTCACTCTATCCAGATCAATAACTCCATCACTTTGGCGAGAAGAGAGAGGATACACCATCTTACCTAACTTTAACCGAAAGAATAAAAGGAAAACCAACTTTTTTGAAATGAAACTCGACGAGAGAGAGACACGACATAGAGGTTGACACCGTTTCTTAGAAAATTTGCATATTGTAAAATTTTGGGAGAATTATCTTTTAGAAGAATTCTGAACCCCCTTGTTTACTCTATTTTATTCATGGATTTCTTTTCATCTCTTGTTGTATTTCATTTCTCCATGTCTGAGTGGTCTTTTAGTTGGATTAAGAGGTTTAAAAGATGATTCATGAATCAGTGAGATGAATAAAAATATGGCTTACCAATCGATTGTGTACATATAAATTTAATCTTAATGCCTTGATTGATAGAGTTGTTGATGTCACAACAGTGGATCAATCATTTATGTTTGAGTTCTAGACATGTTTCTAATTGTATCTTTAATAGTTTTTTGTTTCATGATCTTTGAATTCAATGTGAATCACCCTTAATGTGGCCTTGGTTTACTATTTGTACATTTCATCTCTCTTGTGTTACTTTGAAAACTAAAAACCCATATTTCAACTCAGCTTAATTTCAATCCTCATATGTAACATTGGTCTTTTGGAATTCAAATCTGTCTATACTATTTCGTATTTTGTGCACTTGACCAATCATTTTTCACACACAACTAATAAAAGAGTTTTAGAGAGACGTTCAAGAAGGAGGATCGAACGAGGAAGATCGCAAGAGTTCTTGACTGGGAGACCCTAGAAGGACTCAATCTTTATAGATCAATCAAAGTGAGAGCATGATTTGTGGCAATGTGATATTAAAAATCTATTTCTTTGATTTATAAACTCAGCATGTGTGGTTTAATATGATGTTTTATGGAAAGTTTTTTCCACGTTCTTCGAATGTGGTTCTTCAGAGATCGAAGAACGTTCTTCGTATTCTCCGAATCTGGCCAAGATCAGGTACTAATTGCATTTCCTTCCTACAACCCCACTGAAGCTTATTACTCAAAATATCTTTTAACCGCTGGAGCCCGGAGCAAGGACTACAAAAAGTTCAATATAGATTCAAGATCTTCATCTAAACACTTCTTATGGAAGCTCCCATTCTTCTTACTATGACCTAATTTATCAAAGTTTAACCCCATTACCATCCTCCATCACTAAAGATTACTCTTTCAAATATCCTATCAAATATACCTTCTAAGGAAAAGCGAAAAGATTACTCTATAAAGAAATCGTATAAGCATACTCTATAAAGAAATCATATAAGTAGTAACTAACAAAATATGATATTACCCGCGAACAAAACTACACAAAGATTTTTGTTAGATTTGTAGAAGGTTTTTATATTTAAGAAAATTATGAAAATATTTACTACAATGAATTTAGTAATTTAAAGGATATACATAGTATTCTGAAAGTTTTATTTTACGTGTTATATTATTAAGATCTAAAGCGGAAAATCTTACAATTTTGGTATAAAAACAAAATTTTAGTTTTGGCAGAAAAATGAAATTTTGTGATTTTGAATGAGAATTTATGGTTTTGGTGGGAAAATAAGATGGTTTTGATGGGAAAAACAAGATTTTGCGGTTTTTAAGTAAAAACCAAAATGACATGTGGCAACTGACTCAGTAGAAATTATACGTATGGTAGCTGACTCAGCATATAGTTGACTAAGACAATCACTTTCAATGTTGAGTTCAGCTTAAATTTGATAGTTGCTTATTTTTTTTTCAAAAAATATTTTAGTTCATGTTGGAATTGGCACCATATTATAGTTGAAGTATATAAAGTTATGATGGTGAACAAATTTGCATGGATAAAATATTCAAAATATATGAATAAAATAGTTGTGTATATTTTCTATATAATTTTATATATTTGTCTGTTTTTAAGTAAACACAAAAGTAGTCCACTTTAATTATTTGCAAAAAAAAAATTTTATGTCTTTGATAATCTCCACAAAAGTGAGCTCGTTGGTGACATTCTATTAGATCAGCTTACTACGTGTCCCACTAATTTACTTTGAACAAGTTGAAAAAATTAACACTACTTAATCCACGCATGATTCTCAGACTCCGAATGGTGAAAAAGGTTTTGACTGTGCGGGAAAAACGATTTTATAGTGCGGGACGGTTCAAGTGCGATGCATGCGGTTTGCGGGACAAGTGCGGTTTGTATAAAATAAGCGGTCCGAGAAAATTTATGATTGGTGAAAAATAAAAAGCTGTTCATAATAAAATGTTTGAATGGTAAAAAGTGCAGATTACAAATGTTTGAATGGTAAAAAGAACGAAATCCGGACTGAAATGGAACCAAAAATATTCGGTTTTTCACCAATTCTCATTTCATATATCCAAACTGAACCGATAACCAAAAAAACCGATCCGAACCTTTCTTTTGGTTCCTAAATGGATACCAAGCCTCTGTATCCAAAAACCAAAATAGTCAAACCGAACCGATTAACTGAACTGCCAGGAGTAAAGGTACATTTCGCTACTTTAACATATAAAAAAAATTATTATTAAAATATAAAAATAATTAAAGTGGACGTTTTTTCTTTGAACCACACGTATCTAGGTGTGTTTTGAAATTCATTAGCGGTTTTCATATATGTGAGGTATCGATATCCGTGTGCGGTTTTTGTTAACTGTACGGAAAAACGCAACAAGATAAACAAAAAATGCTGATTGGTGATAGAAAGCGTTTTTATAAACTTTTGAAAACCCTACCGCTTTTGCAAAAAAAAAATCTCATCTTTACCTTTTCTCAAATTCCATGTCGACTTTTTGTCCACCGATTTTTTTTACCAATAACTGCTTACCATGTATCCCACTAATTTACTTTTATTAAAATTCAACAGTTGAGAACCTCCGATGAGGTGTTGAAACATTTTGAGGTTGACATGGAATTGGAGAAAAGCTAAAGATGAGATTTTGTTTTTACATCTACATTATTTATAAGATTATTTTATATGGAAAACTTTTAAAGAAAAAAAGTTTACCAAAATTCATCATTTTTCATACTCGATAAATAGAGACTTGTTTAGACATATAAATTAAAAAATCATCTTTTGAAATTAAAATTATAAAATATTACAAAAAACAAAAATTATTTAAAACATTGATTTAATTTTTAAGCATTGTGATTTCATTTAAATCAATAATTATTATTAATATATAATCACAAAAACAAAAACATAGAAGAAAATAAAAATGGTAGGGTAGGGTGTCAAATTTTATTAAACAAACAACTCTAGAGTATAAAAATAAGTAGGTGTTGAATATTAGGTGGAAGAGAGTAAAGATGATGTGGAAGAGAGAAGAGATAAGACCAACTCCATCAAACGTTCATAAGCGAATCTCTTAAAAATTAATTGTTTAATAGTGGGTCCCACATAGTTATTGACGAACCGTCTCCAAAAGTTTCAAGTTTAAGATGCGTCTCTTGCACGTGTCAACACATTGAGTCGTTGAGGAGTTTTTTTTTCTTTAAATGTAAATAGTGGGTCCCACATAGTTTTTTTTTTGTAAGAGTTTTTTGAAAAGTTCGCTAATGGAGGTGCTCTAAGGTGGAGGGTGGTGTTGTGTGTTGAAACCATTATACATAGCTAAAAGTATTTGAAGATTAAATATATTTAAAAAATGAAAAAGAAAGAAAGAGAGAATAAAAATAAAATTGGAGATATTCTTATGACATTTGTCTTTTTATGATTAGATCAGCTTTTGTTGTTGACTAAAATTTACTTCGTGAGTTAGTTAATAAAAATATATTACTATTGTATGTGTAAGATATTCAAGAGTCAAAATGTAATACTCACCAGCGATGTTGCTCTTAGGTTATCTCCATCGCTAAGACAAGAAAAAGTATCTAGTGAATAAAAAAATAAAAAAATTGAAAAGTAACAAAGAGATGCGATAACTGTTTCTCTTTAAACAACTTTTGAGAAGCTCAGCAAATACCATCTGCATATGTGTTTACATATGAGTGGTCTATTTTTTGGAAAAAATATTTATTTAATTATCTTACTAAATTAAAAAAAAGAATATTAATGTTAATTTTTTAGATATTCGTTTTGGGTATCTAGCCAATGAGGTTACTCTTGCATGTAGATACACTTATCAAAGTTTAATTACACTAATATGTATTGTTAACACACTTTGGGCATAGTGAAAGTCCAACATACCCTTTTGCTCATCAAATTTATTTTTATTTATTCATCATTATTTTTATCTTCCATACGAGAAACAAAAGAAAGATAAAAGTACAACTTGAATTAGAAAAGTAAAACCTAAGAATAAGTTCTGATTTTTCAGTTAGTCTCTTTTGCTTCTGTAAATTTTTTTTTTGGTTTTTCTCAATTTGTGTTATTTGAGAATCATATAAACGATTGTACATGGTGCTTTTTCTAGATCTTGGGTAAATTCCATTAGATAAATCTATGATTGAGATCAATCAGTTTTTCATTTTCTTTTTTGATATTTACAGAAAAACTTTGTTTGTAGTGTGAAGAACTTTTCATGGATATTGGTTACATACAGGTTTTTTCTTTGTATTGGCCACATACGTGTTTAGAAAGTACAGCCTTAGGTTGAAAACGAACTTCAGTATCAAAATTTTCTTCGACCTTTTAACTGAACTAGGTAGTAGCCCGGGAAAATACCTTATTTTCCTAATTTACATCTATACTATGTCATGAACATGATTTCTGTCTGTTTGACATGTATCTATAAGTGTTAGTATATATTTCCTAGGAAACATATCCATAGTCAGGTTTCTAATGTTTTTCGTTAAAAAATCATGAAATTATATTCAATTTCTAATGTTTTTCCTCAAAAAATCATTACATGGTAGGAACCATATCCTTAGTCAGATATGATGTGATGATACATTATGCATGGAAAAAACCAAATCAATGTTATCATTATATTTGTTTCGATGACTCGTACCAAATTAAAAAAAAAAAGCTATAGTCAGATATTGATTACTTTGACAAGTATACAAGAGAGACCAGAATTCTTAGATTCGATTGAAGTATTATAATATGAATTTTCGTAAACTCACTTGAAAGATACCAAAAGAAATTAGTTACTTCTTCTTGCATTTTTTTTTCCTCTACTCAAAGAAACAATTGGGTCTGAGGGTCTGAGCCTTGTAGGTGCTAAGCATACAGCATAAAGTATTTTATTGTCAAGATAATCCAGCAACATGGATCAAAGAGGGCGGATTCATTATTCATACTAATACTAATAATATTGAATCATATAGTAGTTCAGTTTTAGCAAAAAAAAAAAAAAAAAAGAGAACAAATGGTTGAATAGTTCTACGCTTTAGGAAATTGTATTTCAGTTTTGAGTGTGAGACACATAGTAACTATGTTATGGTAGGATTATAGGTATAAGTGTAAAATCTTAAACCCAAGTTCATAAAACTCTATTTTTGAGCCTATTTTTTACACCAAGTTCAATTTCTCGTTTCAAATCAACGAAATTAATATGATTTCAGAACCAGAGAGATATTAAGAACATACAGAGCAAGCTGGCAAGAGGCTCCACAGCGGGTTAATTGAACCCTCTTATCTATATTAGGCATCAGGATATTCTCTCACTTCCTCTGTTGTAAGTGTTGGCGTATGGAGATTGCCAGTCATGGGCAGAGAAAGAAACAGCCGTAGTGACCAACGACCATCTTTGTTTGCTGGAACAAATCCAAAACTGTAAATCTAAGTGTATATACAGTAAGAGTCAAGTGTAACATTACTAGAATGAAGTTTTCATCAGTCAGGATTCAAGTATTATAAAGATGTTTTGGTGGGATGTTTTGTTTGGACGGAGAAGAAGACGAGAAGACGTAAGGCTTTGTTGATAATAGTTCTCTAATAGTTACACGAACTAAACAAAGTTTTTTTTTCTTTTAGATTGATTTATTTGACACGTGTCAATCTTGTGAGCAGCTGACGTGGCAGCTCTTGGAGAGAGACTTCCACTTTCATATAGTAGATTATGTCATGAATATAGTAAATGCATGTTGTTTCATAGACAATGTAGTGTAGACAAGTTTTGGTGGACACCATATTATGTCACTTAAAAGTCAACATGAAACCATTATAGTTCAATTAGGAGACATATCGTCTAAATCCATGCAATTAGTATGTCCACATGATCATATTCCCATGAATTTATATATGATACTATTTGCATACACAATCCATGGCAAAATGTCCACATAACAACTTCCACGGTGCAACGTCCACAAATAAATCTGCACGGAGCATTGTTCACATATACTTACTACAACACATTTTAAATCAATAAACCTAGAAGATTCTCCATCACATTAGCATTAACGAAACTTCGACTATGAAATGTTTTTTCTCCTTAATTCACCTGCAGGAAACATTACATTCTAGAATGTATAAACTATATGCATACTTATCTATAGTGCAATGTTCACGATTCAACGTCCACGTTGTAATGTCTACAAAAAAATCTTCACGGTGCAATTTCCACGGGCCAATGCTCACATATACTTACTACAACACACTTTGAATCAATAAACCTACAAGATTCTCCATAATATTAACACTAATAAACACTTGACCATAAAATACTTTTCTCGTTTATTCAAGTGCATAAAACATCATACTCTAGAATGAATGCAGTCTGCATACACTATTTATGGCGCAATCTCCACAGTGCAACGTCCACAAGGAAATTTCCATGGCTCAATTTGATATTTATCCGGGTCAACGGTGCGATATTAGATGTCAACGATATTGAACACTTCATCTTTTCAAGCGTAAATTTTTCTTCCTATATCCTAATTTCAATCACGTTGTTGTTCCATCACTGCCGAAACTCTTTGTTATTGGAGATATTCAACAAAAAGAAATTGATTATCCCAAACTTAAATCATGAATTAGAATAAATATGAAAATTAAGATTTCACATGATTGCTAACTATGAAATCGGCAAGATCAAAAATTAGAAAAAAATAATTTTTAATTTTAGACCAACTTTAGTTAATATAGACAAAGAATGATTCTAGATTTTACAATTGGGAGGGAAGAAGGATAAAGTTAACGAAATGATAGTTTGGGATTTAGATTAAATATAAGATCTCCATTACAAAGTGTTTTTTAAAAGAAAATATGTCAAAAGTATCTAATAATGTATCATTCTAAATTGGGAAGAAAATTGAAAACAAAATAAAATAACTAGAGCAGAAAAAAGTCATCATAATTTTAAGAGAAATGACATACATTGGCTCTAAAAACATAGAAAATTTTAGATTAGCATTGTGAAAAAATGACTTACTAAATTGGCACTAAATTTTTTTACCAAAAGACATGTTAACCACATTATATATTAGTAATTACAAACATGCCATTTCAATATTTTAGTAATTTACTTTTCGAAAAATATTAAATTGAACTTTGAAGTTGGGGTTTAAAAAAAAAAACATTTACTAAAAAATGATAAAATTTATAAGAAATTATATTTTTTATAAAACTATAAAATTAAACAAATTATAAAAATTACAAAATTATAAAATTTTAAAAATTACAAAATTTGAAAATTACAAGAAAATCATAAAAAATTACAAAATTATTTAAACTACCAAAATTATAAAACTACCCAAATTTTTAAAAATTACAAAAAATCATAAAATTACAAAATATATAAAAATTACAAAATTATAAAATTCCAGAAATTACAAAAAATTATAAGAATTACAAAATATATAAAAATTACAAAATTACAAAATAATAAAAATTATAAAATTGCAAAAATTATAAAATTACAAAAATTATAAAATTACGAAAAATTACAAAAGTTACAAAAATTATAAAATTACAAAATTATCAAAAATTATCAAAATTACAACAATAATTATCAAAATTACAACAATAATTATAAAAATTAAAACAAAATTTATAAAATTTATAAAAGTTATAAAAATTACAAAAAGCGTGATGTAATGGTACCGTAGACTTTTTTATAAACCTGTCATAGAAAATTCATGTTTCATGTCGCAAAATTTTGTTGAAAGAATTTATCACTCTAATAAGTCTGCCACTTCATTCGAAAGAGTTTGTTGACAAATCTGTTTACTCAAATTAATATGTCGTAAAAATATGTCATTCCTAATAAACCTGCTATTTCATTCGACAGATTTTATGGACAAATCTGTTGCAAAAATCTGTCATTCCCAAAAATTTGCTACTTCTTACGACTATTTTTGTGGACAAATCTGTTTACTGAGATAAATCTGTCGCAAAATTTTGTCATCCCCAAAAAACTACTACTTCATACGACAGATTTTGTGGACAATCTGTTTACTTAAATAAATATGTCGCAAAAATCTGTCATTCCCAAAAATCTTCTACTTCATACGATAGATTTTTTAGACAAACATGTTTATTCAAATAAATCTGTCGCAAAAATCTGTTATTACCAATAAATCTTTTATTTCGTACGACAAGATATGTAGAAAAGTCTGTGGAATAAAAATCTGTCACCGAAAAAAATCTGTCAAACTCTAAAAATCTGCCATCAAAATTAATGAGAGTATTATAGACATAAATAGTCATCAACTTTTAAATCAATAATTAAAATATAATTAGTGTCATTCTAGTAATTAATATTAAGGAAAAATGTTTGCCAGCTA
>OVBB01001818.1:0-13011 GCA_900406415.1 Isatis lusitanica | reverse complement strand
ATTTTCATATCTGTATATTTTCCCTTCCTATTTTCTTAGACAAATAGCTAATTACACATGACAAAAAAAAAAAAGAAGCTAATTACACTACACATCATAACCTGATAAAGTATAAATTGCCACCTGTTAAGAAATTGGCTAAAAAGTAAAATCTCCTTTAGTGAGTCACGACCGTTGACCTGCACCACAAGAGACCAAGTCCTAACCCAACCAACACAACACAGAACCCATAACTTCGAAAGACGAAAATATCCTCGCTTTTCTCACCAATATAAAATCCCACTCGAGCGCATGTAAGGGATAAACGCAAAGCAATTGATATTCATTCTTAAAAGGGGGAGAAATTCGAAGAGTTCTATACAAAAAAATTTAAGGCATGAGAGGTTCAAGAACAGCATCTTCGGACATGAGTGCTTGGTGTTCTGCTGTTGTGTTGTTGTCTTTGATACTTTTGCTATCTGTTCGAGAGAACAATGCTTCTGACTCTGTCAGAGGGTCCCAATTCTCAGCGAAGCCTTGCGAAGAGATTTACGTCGTCGGAGAAGGAGAAACGCTTAACACCATCGGCGATAAATGCGGTGACCCTTTTATAGTGGAGCGAAACCCGCATATCCATGATCCGGATGATGTCTTTCCGGGTCTTGTTCTCAGGATCGCACCTTTTTACTTCTCCAGAAAAGCGTAAGATACTTTAAAAAAAAGTTATTTTGTTTCTTTTAATGTTGTACGAAGCATACGTTTACCTCTGTAACTATGTATGTATTTATGTATATATACTAAAGTGATTCGATAACAAATACAGAGATTTTAACGAAACAGAGTATACCGTGAGTTTCGAGGAATTGCATGTTGATGTAGAGATGTTTTTGGTGTAAATGGTACTAGTAACGAAACAGAGCACAAGCAGAGTATACCGTGAGTTTGCTTATTCATGTTTTCAGGACTCACATGTTTATTTGGAAATGTTTTTGGTATAAATGAAACTAGTGATAATTTCCGAGCTCTGGATTGGAAAATATAGAAAAAGTCGCTGATCAATGCATAACGAAACGCCAAGTTAGAAAAAAGGTCAACGACTTTGTACCACCGCAATTTCACACAATCAGTGACAAACTGACAAAAATATGAGGAGTTGTGTTAATTATAGTATAATCTAAGTTGAACTTTTGTTTTTTTCTTTGAAAGTATTCTTGTACCTGCTCAAGCAGAAATCGCGTATTCAAATAAGCATTCCGATTACTTGCTGAATATTTTGTGGTATACATATCGAATTAATAAGTTTATGCTTTCGTGGACGAAAACATGAATTTAATCGATCTACACGTTCTTTTAACGAAGTGGAATGATGATACGTTAAGTATCCAAAAACATACACGAAGCATAATATTTTTGCCAGAAATCGATCGATGATCTCTTTATTCTTCATTTTAACTTTATCAAACCAACAAGAAGAGTGCGACTCTCGGCATCGAAGTTGTGTTCGACCTCCATGTATTTCTTTCTGATTTGCCTTTTCATGCGACCAAAACCCCTAATATAATTAAGTCTTCCAAGCCCTTCCGCATTTAGGCTTTTAAAAATAATATTAATTGTGCATTAAATACAGAACTGCCTGAGTTTATTTCTTAAATAGAGGCAGTAATCTTTCTTTTCCATTTCTTTTTCTTTTGACCAGAAACTAATAACGACACTCTTAGTCTAAATATGTCGTCATCTCCGAAAAAAATAGCTTCTAATCTCAACACAAAAGGTTGAAAACAACATTGTTACTGCTCATGTCGACATTATTCAAGATTATTACTCAAATTCCCATCTTTACGGCCTAATATTTCTAACCTATCAAACAAAATTCTATACCTCGAGAAACCTCTGTAAACAATAAATTTTGTATAAATTAGCAGCGTGAGTTGTTCTCTGTTACAAACCCACAAAGGAAGAGAGAGAAAAAAAACCTAACGTGCCTCAAAAGCCTCAGATGGGTTGTTTCCGAAAAACCCTAATTTCAGCTTTCGTTCTCTGTTTGATTATTCTACCTCTTCTTGTCTCAGCCACAGGGGTAGAAAACGAATGCAGTGGCTCCAATGGAGTAGGCTCCGCTGCGGAGAAGGCAACGGTTCTTAAGTACAAGATCGGGGCTTTCTTCTCCATCTTAGTCGCCGGAGTATTCGGAGTCTGTTTACCTATCTTCGGCCTCAAGTCAGAGAGCAAATTCTTCATGTTTGTGAAGGCATTCGCCGCCGGAGTAATCTTAGCCACAGGTTTCGTCCACATTCTTCCAGATGCCACCGAAAGTCTCACGAGTCCGTGCGTCGGAGAAGAGCCACCGTGGGGAGACTTTCCGATGACGGGACTCGTTGCCATGGCTGCGGTGATTTTGACCATGTTGATTGAGTCTTTTGCTTCAGGGTACTTGAACAGATCTCGGTTGGAGAAGGAGGCTAAGACGTTGCCGGTGAGTACCGGTGGAGACAGGGATCAGGAGCATTCTCATGTTGGCTCTGCTCATACTCATGCCTCACAAGGGCACTCTCATGGCTCTTTTCTCGTTCCCCAAGATGATCTGAGAAAAAAGATCGTAACCCAGGTACGTAAACTCACAAAAACTCAATTCCCAAAATCCAAAAAGTTCTTTCAAAATAAATTATTGAGTGGTAGACAAAACACACTTGCTCATTGAGTAGTATTGATCAAATGTTCTTATGGTGTTAGATACTAGAATTGGGGATTGTGGTTCACTCAGTGATAATAGGAATATCTTTGGGAGTATCTCCGAGTGCAAGCACAATAAAGCCACTCTTGGCTGCAATAACTTTCCATCAACTGTTTGAAGGTTTTGGTCTTGGTGGTTGCATCTCCGAGGTAATTATAAAAACTCTCTCTTTCTTCCCCTCCAAATTTATGATCCTATCAACTGACTGACAATTAAATAAACAACTAAACTAACATCGTCTTTGTGCAGGCAAATTTTAGAGTTAAGAAAATTTGGATTATGGTGTTGTTCTTCGCACTCACTGCACCAGCTAGTATCGGAATCGGTATTGGAGTCGCTGAGATTTACAACGAGAATAACCCGATGGCTCTAAAAGTGTCCGGTTTTCTTAACGCTGCAGCCGCCGGAATCTTGATTTACATGGCGCTTGTTGATTTGGTAGCTCCACTATTCATGAACCACAAAGCTCAGAGTAGTATGAAGATACAATTAGCTTGTAGCTTTTCTCTTATGCTTGGTGCTGGTTTGATGTCTCTTTTAGCTGTTTGGGCTTGAAAATGTTTAGCTTTTTTTTTTGTTTCTTGAGACTTCTTTTAGTTATGTGGGCTTTACAAATGTTTTAGTTCTTTTCCTGTTACTTGAGATAATGTAGAAAAATCCAATACAATTATTCAGATAGTCAATTTCTTACAAGATGGCAATCTCTTGAAAAGGTTCTATATGAGAACTAGAATGTAAATAAAAAAAACCCTAAGCCTGGACGTCTCATGGCGTAGTATGCAAGGAACATGAGCAGCAAGTACATGTGAGACGAAGCAAATCAATCCATAACCTGCAAAACAAGAAGTCAGAGTTAATGTTATCTGGATGGCTTTGTAAGGGGTCAAATAAATCACACAATTTTGGCTCTTCATAAAAGCTACAATCAAGAGATCACATTCTTGTCGAAACGATCCGTTTTCATCTTCTGGATATTCATGGTATAACCCCTTGAGAGAGGATATGCTATCGTCAGTTTTTTTATTCCAAGTTCTTCCACTTTCACAATTAATCATCAATACTCCACAGATTAATTGTCTTCAAACTAAGATAAAGCCCATATTCTTTTCTTTATTCAATCGAAAAATCATTATAGTACTCGACGCATATGTTACATTTATGTGTGTTTGTGTGAATGTGTATACACTATACACATGAAAGTTAAAAAGCTTCAGTAGTAGAAACATAACTTCGAACAAGGGTGGGTTAAAAAAGAAACAGCATTGAATGGCTTCATTGTGAAGCAAAATAATAAGAGATATGAGAAGCATCATCAAAAAGCAACACTTGGAAGAAAAGGGAAATGGGGATGGATATCCATGGAATAACCCCCATCAAAGCATCTCTTCTTTTCTCTCAATCACTCGAATGTCAGAAAGTCGCCAGATTTTTTTTTTTTTTTAAACTTATATATATATATATATACTAAGCCCATGAGTCCATGAGTAAGCAACCAAACATTCTCTCATAGCAAAGAGAAAGAAGAGGAAGCCACAATGGAGGAGGAGAAGTTACAATAAGCGGAGCAGTAATAGGGCATCTTTCTATTGGCACGCGACTGTGCGATTTGCTCCTTTTTTTTTTGTCTTGTTGTTGGCTAATAATTAGCTCTGTCACTTGCCAAAGGAGAGTTGCCCTGTCACTGCTTCCGCTTAAACACAATCTGCAAACCTGTTCCGCTTAATTCCAATCTTCCTCTTCCACATGTCCAAGGACTGAGGTTGATACATGTAACGAGTAAGTTTTCACTTTCCTCATTTTCCTTTTCCTTTGCTTCTTCTTTGCTCACCAAGAAACAATTAAAAACCTATGACGAGTAAAAAGCCTTACCTAAAAATAAAAAAGTAGAAAAGAAAACGCAATGGAAGTAACAGGCTTTGCAGTTGCATCCTTCATAGCATGAAGCTAGATTGAGTTTGATGAGTGAGATTTTCAGACATAATAATGTGCAGATGGTTTGGTTTTTTTTTCTTATTTGTCAACGCAGGTGGTTTGGTCTTTTCAGCCACAAAATTCTCTCTTTGCAAATTTAATTTCAATAGCATTTACTTGCTTGCACATGGCATCTTTTGACTTTAATTTTCCATTCATCAACAATTTAAACCTTTGTTAACTGTCAGAGTCATTTTCTGAACCAAAAAAAAAAATCATTTTAGGATCTAATGTCTACTTCTCCAATGCANCATAAACCATTCGCAGGGAAGCTAGTTCGGCACACGATGGATCTGCCGCATCAGAATTATGCAAAATCGATAGACTTACCAAGAAAAGTTTACGACAATATCGACGACCAGAAACATCGCGAAGAAGTCAGGAGAAAGGGAGCCTGAATGTGAAGAAAAATCGCGAAGATAGATGAATCGGATCAACAATTTGAGAAATATTAACCAGTGAGTTTCTATGCGATTTAAAAGAAGTGGTTGGGGAAAACGTCGCTAAACGTAAACTTCTGTCTCTGTCGGAAGCATCGGGAAAATATTTTTATGGGTCTTTCTTACTCTTTAACTTTCTGTCTAAATGGGCCTTTGGGCATCACTGATTCAAGAATTCGATATACATTGTGATAATTACGATTGCCCAAAACGTTGCAAGAGCATCACTGATTTAATGCTCCAAGTGTGTAATTCAGTAAGAAACAGTAACCGAACAGGTGAAATCAAATAAGTGCAAGACACGTGACAAAGCACTGACATTGTACGATGATGTCGATGACCGTTTCGATACTGTTTCTTTTTGGCGTGCTCCTTTCAATACTGTTTTTCCTGTATTCTACTTTGATACTGGTGATCAGTATATCTATGTAGGCTTACATTATGTAGCTAACACCATATGAGCGCTTACTTTTGTTCGCCTTCAAATTATGAACCATTAATTAATTAAGTACGGCATTTGAGTGTGAGAACTCGATTACAATACATCTGAACAAAACAACAATTTTATCAGTACATCATAATAAATTCATATATTGGTTTCTTTTATTTAGAGGGTGTAATGGCGACATAGTACAATACTTGTATATTCAAACCAAAACCAGTTCTTTAATAATTCTGCTCAACAGTCCCTCACTCTTTAGTGGAGACTTTCTGAAATCCGTATATCTGTCTTCATCGTTTTTTTTTTTTTTTGTCATCTATGTATTCCATTCATAAAAAGCCATAAAAGTTCACAAAATGGTAACAACACCATTCCAAAAAGGCTACAACCACAAGGGAGCCTACAATTAGATATACCCGCCAAAAATTAAGGCTAAACTACTAACAAAACCCAAATAAAACACCTAAACAGAGGGCGAGGACCTCTCATTTTCAAAGAGCTCTTTTAACCACAAGGGATAGCTACACGCTACATACGACTGTAATCTCAGTTCCTTAGCAGCACTTTGTGCAATGAGTGATGCCCCTCTGTTCGTTGCTTTATCTTCCTTATATACGCGCCACCATTCAATACTTGCCATTCTCCTCATGATCTCTGAAATCTGGAATTTAAAAGAAGGCCAAGCCAAGGGCCTAGTTATCATACCATAGATCACAGCATCATCAAAGCTGAAAATCACTCTATTCCTTCTGTGACTTCCCATACTTTCAATGGACCATAAGACCGCTTTAAGCTTCACCATATGCAAATCATTGCATCTCAAAAAAACTCTGCGACTATGCATTAGGACAGAACCTGCATCATCACGCAAAACCCAGGCTGCACCTCCCAATTGTTTCCTATGATTCCAGAAAAAACCAATGTTACATTTATACCAAGACCTTGTTGGGGGCTGCCACACCTTAGAGATAAGTTTGTTCTCCAAAATCACTTCTACCTCACGTTCTCGTTCCAAAGCTTGAGCCAAAAACCACAGTTCCACTTCCTTGTTAATCTTTCCCATGATCTCTGTAGGTTGGAATTTACTTCCTTCAAATAAGACCCCGTTTCGATGTTTCCATAAATACCAAATAACCCAGGGGAAGTTTCTCTTTACCTCACTAGGAATATGTTGATTCTTGTCCAGGGACAGGAGGTGATGGATATTGGTATAAAAAGACCCGGAGTATCCTTCTTCAGGCATAGGAATGTTGGATAATGCCCATACCTGTCTCGCCACATCACAAGTGAAGACCAAATGATTGACTGATTCCCCTTGAAATCCACACACCTGACAGCAAGGGTCCATTTTAATACCACGAGTAACCAACAAATCTCCCACCGGAATAGCATTGGAGACTGCTTTCCAAATGAATGCTTTGATTTTTGGGGAAGTTTTAGCCTTCCAAATAGCCGCCTTTAGGCCATTGAGCGACGGTTTCATTTCGGCTTCCCCAATTAGCTCCGCATTAACAACTCTGTTGATCATCCAATACCCTGATTTAACAGTATACCCTCCCCACTTATTGTGGACCCAAACCCAAAAATCCTCATGATTAATAACCGGTTTCATTCTGATAATGCTGTGGATGTCTTCTGGATAAAACAGATCCTCCAACGTGACCATGTTCCATCTCCTCTGCCGAAAATCAATTAGGTCAGCCACCTTCAAGTTAATGTCGACGAGGCAGTTCTTCATTAGAGGAGCTCTTCTGCATTCTCCAGCAATCCATTTCTCTGTCCACACCGAAATAGTTTTCCCATTACCTATCTCTTTCCTTAAACCTCGAACCAAAAGTTCCTTACCGAATTGAATGCTTCGCCAAGCATATGATGGCCTTACACCCATTGGAGCCTCAAGGAAACCTCTGTCCGAGTAATAGCGACTTTTGAACACTCTTGCAAACAAAGATTCAGGTTGATCTAAGAGTCTCCAGGCTTGTTTAGCTAGCAAGGCTTGATTGAAGCATTGAATATCCTTAAACCCAAGACCACCTTGATTTTTGGATAAGCATAATTTCTTCCAGCTAAGCCAGTGGAATTTCTTTTTATGGTCAAGCGAGTTCCACCAGAAGTCTGCCATTGCGCTCGTCAAGTTCTCACACGACTTTTTGGTCAACTTAAAGCACGACATCGCATATACAGGCATCGACATGGCCACAGCTTTGATTAATACCTCTTTGCCTCCTTGAGATAATAGCTTTGCAAACCAACCAGTCATTCTTGACTTCAACTTATCGGAAATGAAGGCTAAAATCTCTGTTTTGGACCCGCTAAAGCACTCAGGGAGACCCAGATATGATCCTGTACCTCCTTCTTTGTCAATCCCGGTTATTGCCTTAATCACAGTTTGCATATCCGTTTTGACCTTGGCTCCAAACGATATGGCAGATTTCTGGAGATTCACCTGTTGGCCAGTTGCCTTACCGTAGGTGTTCAGGATAAGCATCACAACCTGTGCTTGCTCTTTATTTGCACGACAGACCAGCAAACTATCATCAGCGAAAAGCAAATGATGTATCATCGGACCTTGCTCGGAAAACTGAATACCTTCTAATCTTCCATCCCTTTCCGCTTTATTAAATAGATGAATCAAGCCTTCAGTGCAGAGAACGAAGAGGAAGGGGGACAAAGGATCTCCCTGCCTTAAACCCCTCTCCGGCACAATCCTTCCAAAAGGTTGATCGTTTATCAGAACCGAGAAAGTCACAGATGTAACACACACCATAACCCTTTGGATCCAATCATGATGGAATCCTAAAGCCGCAAAAAGAGCTCTCAAGTAAGCCCACTCCACCCTATCATATGCTTTAGACATGTCGGATTTGATAGCCATGAAGTCACCTGAGAAGCTCTCGTTAGTCCTTAGGCAGTGCACCATCTCGTGAGCAATCAGAATGTTGTCCGAAATCAATCTCTCTTCCACAAATGCTGATTGAGTGGGTGAAATCAGATCAGGTAATAGTGGTTTCAGTCTCCATACCAGAATCTTAGAGATGATTTTATACAAGACAGAACACAGGCTAATCGGTCTCAAGTCTGACATAAGAATCGGTTCCACGATCTTAGGAAGGAGACAAAGCTGAGTATAGTTCCAATCTGATGGGAAGACGCCATCTGTAAAGAATTTTTGAACTTCTGCAGTTACTTGAGGCCCTATAGTTCCCCAGAATCTCTGGAAGAACAGTCCTGTCATCCCATCTGCCCCAGGGGCACTCGAAGCTTTGATCGCAAAAACAGCTTCTTTAACCTCTTCCTTGGAGACTGCTCTCATCAATTGCTCATTCATTGCCGCTGTTACTTTCGGCTGGAAACCCTGAAAAAATTCTGCAAAATCATCCGGGTTCGAAGAGGAGAATAGCTTCTGAAAGTAGCTGGAGGCTACCTCACCCTTTGAAGCTTCAGCAAACTGTAAAACTCCATTTTCATCCATCAGTTTAGTTATCCTTTTCTTTGCTCTGTTCGCTTTTACCGAAGCGTGGTAATATTTGGTATTACGGTCACCCTTGGTATCCCATTTTTCCTTACTCTTTTGCTTCCAAAAAGTCTCTTCATCTTTGTAGGCTTTGACCAGTTCTTTCTTGAGATAGAATAGGCGATTTGTGGATGGAAAAGCTGAAGACTGTTCCTGTTCCAGCGAAACTTGTATCAGAGAGATCTTATCTTTTGAATTTGTATTCTGAGATTTCTTCCATCGGCTCAGAGATCTTCGACATTTTCGCAGCCTATCAGACACAGATGCATTGAAGAAAGGGTGATTGGTCAGCCACGCCTTCTTAACAACCTCCTTGACAGCGTTATTGTGCAGAAATCTGCCGTCGAAGCGGAAGCAACCTCTAGAAACCTCCCCCGAATTGACCAGCCTAACCAGCACAGGTCTATGATCTGATCCCCTCTTGTCAAGGAAATGCTGATTGGAGGCAGGGAAGGTGGAAAACCATCTTTTGTTACCCAAGCACTTATCCAATTTGCTCTGAATCCATAGCTTGCCCCTTATACCTCCCCAAGTAAAGCTATTTCCAAATGAAGGAAGATCAGCTAGCTCACAAGCATCTATCATGTTTGTAAAGGGCCTAAAAGACGCCTCGCTCCTCCTTGGACCTCCAATCTTCTCCCCATTATGCTTTATCTCATTAAAGTCCCCCAAAACACACCAAGGTTCTTTTCGAGCAACCCCGATGCCCGATAATCTCTCCCATAGTCTCGGCCGATTAATCCTCTCCGGCTCGCCGTAGATACAAGAGACGAAATAGCTACTAGTCCCCGACTGAACAAAGATATCAATTAGATTCTTACTCGCAAATTTCACTTCAACTGTTAGACTACCTTTCCACATTAGAGCCAAACCACCACTGTAACCAACAGGACCAACTGTCACAATCCTGTCATATCCGAGCCACTCTTGAATATCCACCAACACATCTCTACCTTGCTTAGTCTCCATCAAAAATAAAAGATCGGGAAAGTACTGCTTACGCAGTTCCCGCAGTCTTGGAATCACCAAATCTTGAACCCGGCCCAAGCCTTGGCAATTCCAGCTGAGCATAGACATTCAGATATTGGACGGTCCCTCATTTGGGACCACCAATGGTTTCTTAAACCTTGCAGAGTGTTGTGATGTCTCCACATCCTCAGTTGCTTTCCTTTTCTCCTTCGTACCATCCAAACTCCTCTTTACTGATTTTTCACCCTCCTTCTCTTTACCATTGTTTTTACCTCTCGGTTTCCTGGTAAAAGTCCCTGGACGTCGCCGTGGCTTGGTTTTCCTCAGTTTGGTCCCGGATGAACTAGGTTCAGAGAACCCAATTTTAAAACCCGTAGAACCATCCCGAGGGAAACTCTGAACAGACAAACCAGCTGAGCGAGGGTAGAGCTCATTGTTCATCGGAGAACCTGAAGATAATGATAGAACTAATCCTGATCTGATAGCCCCATCCAACATCTTCGGATGCTTGATAGACGAATAGGACTGCTTCAACTCCTCAGGGATATTGAAATCAAAAACCCTTCCCTTCCCTTTTTCTAAGTCAGTTGTAACACGCGGGATTGGTTCAAGTCGCAGCATTAACTTTTGCCCCATCGGATCTTTCTCCAAATCAGCAAGCGTTTCCTTGATTCTTTCCTTTCTTGCTAATTTTTCCGCTCCATCAGCATAGAGCAGATATTGCCTCATATCCTTAAGGATTTCCTCTGCAATTTTTGGCCGCCCCGTCAACGGATGCGGACCAACTTGGTTTTCGCCAATAACACCGAAGAGAGGATCATCCTCTTTGATGATCGGCTCTTTGAGACTCTGAGTGCAGGCCTTATTTGAATCTGCAACAGACGAGGCACCTCCTTGCTCGGTTTTCACGAATGGGCAATTCGTATTCTCATGAGACAGCCTCTGACACGCAAAGCATCTCTTTTGAATCCGCTCGTAATAGTAGTGAATTGTCGCCTTCTCACCGTTAGGGAGGTTGACCTTTTTCGCTACACGGAGGGGAAGGGAAACATCAAACCTAACTTTCACTCTTTCATAGCAATTAACCTGGACTTTTTCAGGGTCGAAAGCCATTTCAATCACCAGACCAGCGTACTCTCCCAAGGCCATGATTGAGGCTTCAGTGCGATAGTTGATAGGGATCCCTTTCATTTGGACCCACACCTCAATAAATTGAAGGTAATCCTCAGGAGGCTTTGGGACCCATTTCTCCAAAACCACAACCCATGACTTGTAACAATGAACACCACGCTTTAGGATATCTTCCAGATCGTGGTCGTATTTGAAGATGAGCTGAAAACGGTCGTTAGACAAGGCCACTCCTTTAACTCTATCATAGAGCTGCCACTTCCTTGGCAGACCGTAGAGCAAATCCGCCATAGTAAAAGCTTGTGGGTTGAGAATGCGACCCATCAAGCTTAATTTATTCCTGACATTTGAACAATATTGGGGAAGATCAGGGAGATCAAAGGGAGAATCGTCCTCAACCAAGGACATTTGAGCCATCGCCTTGTCTATGCCACCAGACATTGCCACTCTCCAAGGACAGCAGAACTTTTGAGATGTTTAGGATCAGAAGGAAAGCACGAACTCACACGAAGAACACGAAAATATTCCAGATCTAGGTGAATCCGTACAGAAAAACCACTAGCGACGGCTGAAAATGGATGAAAACAGGTGTTTTACTAAACAGAAACCCTCAAAAGCAACCACTCAAACACTCTATACCAAAGGGAAGGTACTAAGCCCAAAAGAGGGAGACTAAACCGATGTGAAGACGAACGATCTGTCTTCATCGTTAGTTTTACTAAAATAAGGTAAAGAATATGTTTTCCGCGATAAGGCTCAAGCCGGAAGGAACTTTTAAATGCTTAATATATATATATATGTTTATATTTTATGGCTATACTTCGTACGACCTGTATTTTTATGTAACACTTTGAACCTGCCACGATTGTCTTCTTTTCAATTATTTATCTAAAGGTTGAATTACTATAATTGGTTCACAACTACAACTATTATGATCTCTTTTACCTCCTTCGTTCCGGCCGCCGAATATTAACTTGTTTTTCATATAATATGTAGCTTGCGGCAGAAATATCTAATAAGTATTTTTAACCTATAATAATTTCTTGAAAAAAGTATCAAAACATTAGACGGTTTCGAATTTTCTAAACTTTATAGTAGTAGACAATCGCAAAACTTGTGTCGAGATTTGGTAGCCATTGACTTCTTCACTATGTGTCGTTTTGATTGACCAAATGAAAAAAGATGAAAGTGATTAGATCATTCCATGTGTTAGGAGAAATTGATCCTTAATTACCATGGACTTACAAAGCAAATACTTTTCATATAAAAAATCCTTAGTTATATATATCCTTATATGTGACATATGTTGCAAATGCTAATTAAATACGTTTTTTATTGGAGATGATTAATATGTAGTTACTTGTATAATGTTCTTTTAGCAAAATTAAAAAAAATGTTTGGAACATGTTAATACTTAATAGTATAGTTATGATAAATACTAGCTACACAATGGACCAAATAAATTTTGTATGGAAATTATAAATATCAATCCTTTTCTTTGTTGTGAAAAATATGTTAGTTACTTTAATAAAATCCTGGGTTGTTAAAAATATGGAAATAAGTTAAAAAATATGCTACACACAACTTTTATTATTATCAAGAATAAAATCAAAATAAGAATAACATCATTTTGTTGTGACCCATACCAAAAGAAAATAATTAAAACATTAAGAAACTTGCCCTTTCCTTCTCTCACAGATCATTCTAGGGTTGCTGACAAAAAAAAAAAGACAAAAAAAAAGAGAGAGTCCCAATTAACCTTTTCTCTTTCCATTTTTGTTAGAGTTTCAGTTTTTTCTTCCACTCCTCAACGCTGAATTCATCCACAGATCTTTCA
>OVBB01001817.1:0-13018 GCA_900406415.1 Isatis lusitanica | reverse complement strand
GAGTATTGTTGATCACTTTTTTTTGTAGAGGAGCGTTTGAGACGTTGTCCCTTTTACATAGGCGTGGACAAAATATATTCTAGAAACCAAACCAAAACCGATATGAATTAGGAAGTCCCAATTCCAATTGGATCCAATGTAAATATTCGAACGGATCATAAATTGTTATATCCGAAGAACCGACATCCAATTGAGAGCCGAACGAAGATCTGAAAATATCGTAAATATATGCAGAATAATTGCAGCTCATATGCACAAAGAAAACACAAATTTGTGGAAAAGTAAAGGAATAATTGGCAAATTGGCCATGTTAGATACTCAAATTTGGGGATCGGTCACAGGTACTGTTAACTTTTCGAAAATACCGGAAAACTCCCTACTTACATTACGTACACCATATCGATGATTACATACAATACAGCCTACGTATACACCATCATTACCTATTACCATAGTTTGCAGGCTCTCATCATAATTTCCAATACAAATTTATTGTCTTTCTTTATTGTTTTAGGTGTATTTTTCTTAGATTTATGATTACAGTTAAAGATAGCAGCGATATTTACCGAGTACACATAGGTCTTCTCGCCTTCTACAGTTTGAAACCCAGTATATTCTATATTCTTCTAAGCACTGGTTCGAGTTGAAATTCCGGTGGTGGATTTTAAAGGCATCCGCTTTCGTATCGATCTCTCTTATATCGGTGTTGTGGTGAAACCAAACTGCAGGGTGAAGTAGCACTTCTCACCGGAAACGCTTCTGCACTTTCTTGTTAGATCGAAGAAATACATCGGAGAAGATAGTTCTGTTTATTTAATCCTCCAGCAAGCTAAGGTAATTGTTGTTCTATATTTATACAATGATATGCACTGAAACCACTCTGCATAACATTAATATAATTGATATGGACTGTAGATGGTCGGGTCTGTAAGTGGTTTTACTGGTGACGAACAGACGGACAATACTGTACAGTTCATGGAATTGCCATCGCGGATGTTTGCTACCGGTCATGAACCGGATCTTTTGCGAGTCGCATCATACCATACATACAACGCCATCAAGGACATATTGAATGTTCTCGAGCCGGCCGAAGTCCAGTTTCTTCGCTCATCGTCCTTTGGAAAGTTCATATCTACTGCAGAGAAACCAACATTTTCGGGCAGGTTTGCTAAATTTCTTCTGTCCCGTCAGCTGAATATAAAGCGAAAGCACGAGGCTTGGTTTCTTTTCGCATCGAGACCAGTTAGGTTTTCATTGCGCGAATTTGCCATTGTTACTGGGCTTCCTTGTGGTCAGTTCCCGAGAAGGTCTAAGAAGAGGACGAGGAAACATGTGACAGAGACTCCGTATTGGCCGTCGTTGTTTGGGAAACTGGAAAATGTATCGGTTAAGACCGTCCTTAAAATGTTGAAAAGGAAGACAGTAGCAGATACGAATATACGAATCAAGTACGCTTGTCTGGCTTTGCTAGCTTCTGTTCTTTTTCCCACGACACATCACCCGAAGATATCAAAAGAACATGCAGAAATGATCAAGGATATTGATGAGTTCTTCGCCTACCCATGGGGCAGACTCGGGTTTTCTTTGTTGATGGGTAGCTTGAAAAGAGGAACGAGGTTGCGTTATCACAAAGATCAGTTTCGGTTGGAGGTTTTGTGCAGTTGTTACAATTGGTTATGGTTGAAGCGGTGCCGGAGCTGACAAAAGTAGTGGAAGATCACTGCTCCTCAGGATCTGAGGAAGAAGAGCTTTCAGATAATGGTCCTCTCAGTTTAATAGAGCGTCCGGTGGAGAAGCTTGTGGTCAGTTTCAGTCCCGGGCACGTGAGGGATGTGGATGCAGCGTCGACGGTATATCTTTTACTCTCAACATTCCTTACGTAATCGTGTTAGAGGAATATCAGTAGTTATCTGGCTAAATTATATATTAGAAAACGAAAATGTCTATTCCTTGTACATGCTGTGTATATTATACGATTATGAGTAACATACTAGAGTTGTAGTGGTCAACCTTAATAATTAATCTTCTTAATGTACTGTCAAGTTGACATTTGGCAACTAGGAACCTATAATAGTACTACACGGTATACATTATGTTTGGCTGTATTCACATGAATTAATAGTTTGGTAATAGTGTAGAGATTATGCTACCAAATTAATACCAGAATTTTTGTTGCAGTGTCATGTTAACTCGATAATTAGAGAGCATGTAGAGAGTAACTTAGATGAAAAGGAACTTGCTTGGTCAGATGAGGAGGAAGACCATAAGGTGGATAATATGGTCGAACTTGTTAGAGAAAATCATGTTTTCACGAAAGGGATGTTTAGAGGAGGTGCGACGAAGCTTGATATTCTGCGAATGCGCCGTGAGGAGAAGGCGCGTACAGATGGGAAAAAAAAAAGGGTACGAGGAAGTGCAATGAAAAGGCAGCTGAAAGTCAGAGTAGGGATGATGCTCAAATGGCACTCTTAGTAGCGCAGGACTTAAAAGAAGAGTTTAGTAAAGTGGAAAGTGGGCTCAAGCGCATGACGTCATCAATCACACTAATGAAGAGTGACCTTCTATCGTTTAAAGAGACACTGAAGGTGGAGCTGGCAGAGAAGTTATCGAAAATGGAAGATAACATCATTGCGGCGATGGACAAATGGAGAGCGAAAGAAGCGTTTGCTGTAGGTGCAGAAACAAGTGATGAAGGACGAAAACGTCAACCTCCATCCGTCCGCATGTCGGAAGACTCAAACGATAAATCCTGTGACCTGGGGGTTAATGATTTGGTTGTAAAGGTCGATGGGCAAAAGGCAAATGGCGTAGAAAAAAATGGAACTGGAAAGGTAAGCAAGATGAATTATCGTCTATCTACTGTAACTATGTAGTAAATATCAATGGTATGTGTATCATTGACGACTATTTTATGGAACGCAGAGTCGGATGCGCAGTACATTTGATCCAGACAGTGCTGCCACGGTATCGAGAGATATTACCGGTATCGCAGTCCATCAAAGAATGTGTGATCCGCTAATAGGGGCTGCTCGTACGAAGCATTCGAAGAAGCAGAAGGTTAGATAACATGTTACAGTGTGTTTCAGATAGAACAGCGTCGTAATCATACTTTATAATTATGTTGCGATAGTATCATTGACGGATACACAGATTGACGAATTATCAATTATACGTGTGAAATTGCGGTGCATTGAATTCCGATCATGTTCTTGTTTAATGTGTAAATTCATAGTTTCACTGGCACGTAGATTTATTTATTAACTTACTAGACCAAAGCAGGTAGCCATAGGCGACCTCAATAACAAATCTGTTATATATACCGTTGTCGAAGCAAATGTATTGGATGCCGTGACTGAATTCGAAATGGTTAGGGTATATGATGTTATTGACTATTGCTGTCCATATTTTTCCTGAATATAGTACCAACACACCTGTCTGTTACGACAGGAATCCGATTCAACTAAGTCAGAAACGATGACCGGAAAAGTGGAAGACCTACAAACAGCGAAAGATGCAATACTTGATGATCGTGCACCAAATGTTGACTCTCCGTCGTTCTCACTCGGTTTGACACAAGAAACACGGGTCATTGTTTGCGAAGGAGGTGGGCATGCATTGAACATTACACAATGTATAACAGTGGTAAGACAAGATGACTAACAATAAATATTATTTTTGTAGGCGGTGTTGTTATGAATGGCAGAGGTGAAGGAATACAAGAGCAGAAGTTAGAGCTTGTATCCACCGATTCATTCGGCAGATTTGAATACATAATGAAATTTAGGAATTTGGAAGAGAAAATGAGGGACGACAAGTAAGTAGTGGTCCATCTCCACATATTTTTAGTTTGTGGTCAAGTTCAACTACGTCTCCACTTGTGATTATCTATGTCTATAAGTATAAAGGATATTCGGACATCTGCCAAAATAAGAATTGATTATGTTTATTTGTATCATGCAGGAGTATACGTGTAGGTGGTGTTCTGTTAACATCAAACGAATTCTGTCAACTTTGGAATCGAACGCAACATATGCCAGCGAAGGTAAAAAATATAGTCTTCTATAACATGTTCCGTCTAATATTTGTCTTCAATAAACTGGCCAAGTAAAGGTATTTTATCCAGAAATTTGTAATATTAACCCATTATATCTGCGTGTCCAGGTCGTAGATATGTTATTGTATCACGTCGAGCAACAGTTCATCAAGAACTCGCCTCCGGCAATTTTACAAAACACCTTATTTCTGGACACGAAATTTGTCAGTTGCTTCGCAAGGAATGTTACCCGTTTCTACAATACACCTAAGAAAGAATGCTTCAGGTTCCCTACATCTCTTACTGACTATTTCGACTGTGGAGATGCAACACCACCCTTTGCGGACCGGTTTTATTTTCCATTTAACATAGACAAGAGACATTGGATTGCTGTATGTTTTGACTGCAAATCCTGGAACATGATGGTCTTGGATTGCAATCTTTCGTTCCGAACTAATGCGCAGATTTCAGCTACTCTGAAGCCGCTGTCAGAGATGTTTCCATACCTGCTGAAACAGGTTGGTCGCTACCTTACAGAGAATGATCTTACACCATTCAATATTGGCAGAGAGGTTGGTGTACCTGAGAACAAGCGAGCGCCTGACTCTGGACTCACTACCGTCATGTTGATTTACTGTCACGCTTTGGGGGGTGTGGAAATGTGCAGGGGTATCACGCCACATACAATTGACTTTGACGCCAAAAAATTAGCGGTGATGTTGTACGAGGAGAATGCTGAGGAACATTAGACATGGAACTGGATTCCATGTACTTTTTGTTATCGTCTGTATCATGTATTAAGACAAATATATTGTACTTTGGGTAATCAGAAAACCATGACACAACGGACATTCACTGTTAACAAATTAATTACCTCCGTTACTTGGTAGGTTCGTATAGTACACGGATATTAGGTGTACTTTGGGTAATCAGAAGACCATGCCAGAATGGACATTCACTGTTAACAAATTAATTACCTCTGTAACTTGGTAGGTTCGTATAGTATACGGATATGAGAGTACATTAGTACTTCAATAACACCACCTTCTCTGATTTGGTATGTTGAAAAAAATATGTGACATCCTCAGGACATACTACTAACCACTATAGTACGGTCTTATTGAATTACACGCCGTGGCTTTACGTACATACATTTTCCGTTATACAAAGTGTGTGATGTTTTATTGTACTCAGCGTCTCCTTATCATTTCAATTTTGGTACCGATATCAACTTCTCCCTACCAGTAACAGTCCTACAGTTTGGGAGTTTGAAAAGTGATGTGTGGGCAACACTGTTCTCTTGCTCTCATTCCTCAAAAGCGGATCAATCTGTAACAGCTTTTTATGCTCCTACTAAATGTCCCATTAGCTGTAAGAACCAACGTGTAAGCGATAATTATAGTATGGAGATTTTTGTCATTTTGTAATTATACAAAAGGGAGAGATATTATTCATTATCTACATGTGCATTGTTATACCACCACCACAACCAACTGGAATGATCAGAAATTATCTTACAATATGAAACATAAAAGTTTTGCTGTCCAGATCAGCAGCATCCATCCTTTCTTACACTCGCCAATTGCACATCTATCTTCTCCCGCGTAACGTAGTATTTATATTGCTTTCTTGCAGCTCACTCGATTATGGCCGACGCTCCTGCAACGACTGCATACTATCTTCCTCCTTGTCTTCTTCATCTACATATTGCAAATAAGCATCATTAATACTAGTTTGCATCCACGCGTAATAGACACTATATATGCTTACGCGAATCTCTCCGCGTGACAATATGCAGTTTTTACGCGGCCTACCGGGTGGCCGTCTAGTAGACGGGGGATGGAGTGTAAGGTCGGAAAGGGTGGCCGTCAAGTCTGGAATTGGATTAAGTGCCGTTGGTGGTGTTATATTGTTCGCATAACTGGCAATGAGATTTTCCTTGCTATACTCTTTGCAGACCAAAGAGTCCACCCTTATGTTCGCACGCACGGCAGCAGCTATGGCATGGGAACATGGAATGCACAACATCTGAAACTCGAAACAACTGCATGTTTTTGTCTTCAAGTCGACATGGAACAACACTTTCTCTTTGTTGCGGACTTCGAATTCAACATCACTTATGTTGCGAACCTCGTAACCTCCAGATTGTTCAAAGTTTGCTGACACATCTTCCATCACCCGGGGTGTCAGTGAATCAATGAGCCCGTTTGCAATGTCGCGTCGATACGCAAACCAGGTCATGAGTTTCGTTCGAATGTATTCAAGGTGATGGACCACTGGCAACTCCTGCGCTTGGCTGAGTGCTCCATTCCATGATTCTGCAATATTGCTCGTCATAATATTGTAACGACAGCCGTTGAGGTGAACCCGCGCCCAGTGATCAAAGCCAATCCCAATCAAGTAATCCGCACAGCACGCATTCACGTTCTTGATGTGCGTGAATATTGAATTGAATTCTTCTAATCTGTATGCGCGGGCGGCTCTTGCTACTAGACTGCACAGAAGTTTGTCTTTGAAATATGTCTTGATATTTCTCTTCAAGTGGACAACACACGCACAGTGCTTTGCTTTCGGGAAAACCTGAAAGATAGAGGATAACAATTTAATTAGACACCATATCGTTTGAGGCTACAGTGACACGACATAATCAATGTGAAGTCATATTGTTTATAAATTCCAAATGAACAGTAATACGTAGATTTCAGTTTCACGTTTTTTCATCCTCTCTAATAGCCATGTCATACATCTATTTACACTAAGACATACACGAAACACATGAATGATGTAAAAACATGTAGTGTCACGTGTTTTAAGATGCGTGCATAGCAAGTTAACTAACCTCAGCGATGCCATGGTATATGGATGCATGCCTATCAGATATAAATACCAATTCCTCGTCATCTGGAACAAAGCCGGACAGTTTCCTAAGAAACCATTCCCATGAATCGTCGTTCTCGCTGTCTACGATCCCAAAACCTAATGGGAACACTTGGTAATTTCCATCTTGCGTTGAGGCGGTGAGAAGATATCCAGCATATTTTCCTTTAAGGTGTGTTCCATCTAACACGATGACCCTCCGCATGAAGGCGTATCCCTTGATGGACGCATTCATAGCAAGAAATAAGTACTTGAAACGATGTCCCACGTCTTCCTTATACTGCGTATGCAATTCAGCAACAGTGCCTGGGTTAGCGGCGACTAATTTCTCAAGGTACATAGGCAGACTTCTGAACGATGCTTCGCCGGCACCGTTACCATGCTCCATTGCTTTTTCTCGAGACTGCCAAGCTTTCCAGTACGATATTGTTACATCGTGTTCGACTAGCATCATTCCTATTATTTCGTATGGCCGCGGACCGACTCCTGGACCACAGAACTTGGCCTTCACCATTTCACTCACAATGGTTGTCGTTGCTTGCATGCCATAATTGACTCTTTCATCCGCAGTACATGAATGATTTGGATAGACTTTCCGCACTTCAAAGACTGGTGTGCCCTCTAGAATATAAGCATACACGCGCCATTCACACGTACTACCACAACATGTTAGCACCATCCTTTCGGGGGAAGACCGTATGTTCTTGTACTGGAATTTACGTGAATTGCATGGACGGCCATGTGTAATTTGAAAGCTTCTCTATTTTTAAAGACCATTCCCTCGTAAATCTCATGTGGTTTGTACGTTACCGCTCCTACATTGGATGAGTTCGTTAGGCCTATTTTCAGTGGTTGAAGATATTAGTAAAGTAACTTATTAAACAGACACGAATTCATAGTAATTATCCTTAAGCGGGTAAACGGTTTAATACAAGGTTCGAAACACGATTACTGAAATATCCGAAAGGGGTGTAACAGAGTATCTAAAAAAAGCCCCTTGTTAAACTTAGAAAATAAACAGCCGATATATCTTAATTTGTTATAGGTTTGTCTTCGTTATAAGATTGCCGAAGCAATTAAAGAGACCCACCAATATCGTCATTAGCGTTAGCGTCGTTTTCCTCAGCTGGTGGGTTATTGTCTGCATCTATCACATCAACAGAAATCTCACAAGTCAGAGACATGACCACCGTGTTTGTGGTAGGAGGCAGCTGGTTATGCGGAACTTCAATGACTGTTCAATAATTGAGGAAGGTAATATCAGCATTTGTAAGATTGAAAATACTTAGCAGATACATAAATATGTTAGACGGCGTGTAAGGTGATGAATACATACTATGGAATGGAGAGTTTTGAGCCATGGTATCATGTCCAGTTGTGTTAGGTGTATGGTGCGAGAGTGGAGGAACAGTATCTGGAACGACGGTCCCAATCTCCGTATTATCTCCTCCGTCTACTCCATCAGACGAGCCAGTTGATGAAGCGCAAGTGGGTTCTTGTTGTCCTTGGGTACCCACATATCCAGGGTTTAAGAGATCATGAGCAAGTAGACACTCAAGGGTTAGTTCATGATTTTGATCTCCACCAGCCCGATTAAACGCTCCATCATGTGCCGTAACAGCACCGGCGCCAACCAAGCCGTCCCAAAAGTCCAAGCCATCATCATGTCCACCGTACATGTGCTCTATTTGTATATCCATTTGCAAGTTAATCGTAGGCAAAGACAGCGCCTCGTATGGCATGTACGGTTGCGGTGAGGGGTTTGTAAGTCGAGCTTGTCCTCTCATAGCTGGGGACACTGCATCGTGAAATTTTTAAAACACAATATTAGCTGACTGAAAGAAAAACAATGTTAGGCAAGATATATTGTCAAGTGACAACGTTTATGAAGGGTGTAACAAGATAACGGGTGTTGTATATTCTGTACCGTGAAAGAGAAGCGTACCATCATAAGGCACTGTTTGGTCGGCTGTAGGATGTGTAGGATTCTCAGGCTGTCGCATACCCTGGGAAGACTCCAGCTGTAATCCAGCTGAGGAGTGTAGCTGCGGAGCATCTGCTGCGTCTACGTATGAAAAGGCGATGTTAAATTTGTGTTATTGCATAGTTACATCTGCACATTGGTTGTCATATTTAAATAACTTAGTAAATGTTACCAAAAGAGTGAAAACGTCACATACTTTCATACATTTCGACTGAAACATCCACTGGTTCAGCTGTAGTTGGAGCAGTGACCATTACAATAGGATATTCATCTCTAAGTAGCATTGGTGTTGAGTTCATAGCATCCATATCAGTTCCTTCCCCAACATTTACAGATAATAAATACATTAGTCATGATTTCGACTTTTAACACTAAATTTCATTCTTATAGTACGATGAGATAAAATTACTCACCTTCCGTGGTGTTGGTCTGTACAGCCGGGATATCATCTCTGTTCGCTTCTGTAACCATATCATCTTCAGCGTGATCAAGTTCTATTATTTGCGGGCCGCCAGCAATTTGCGCGTTTGATCCTCTTTCAAACGTACGTTGGGATCTGTTCAGTTCTAAATGAACTCGATGCATCACCAGCATCTCCGCGTCGGTGTATATTTCCTCTAACACTCTCTGACTAGCTGGAAAGGTCATACCCGATAGCAAAGCTGCATCATAAAGAACCAGCAAACTCCGTTACCTTCATGCATAATCGTTTTACCAATCAGAAAATATAGTTACGCTTTTATGTACAGTACCATCTAATCGAGCCTTATCATCTGCTGCCTGTTGCTCTCCAACGCTATAGGAGGTTGCTCCTACTTGGAAATCGGCCCGTAGCTGGAACTGAAATCTTGCGATGGACTCGGAGCCGATTGTAACACAAACAGTAATATCAGGATACCACACCACTGAAGTCATTAGTGCGCGCAATTCAGCTGATTTTGAAATACCCATAGGCGGCGTTTTCCGTCCTTCCGTCCCTAGCATCCACTCAGGATACTTGTAGGTGAGCAAGACGAGAGTCGTATCGTTAACTTGGAAACGCAAACGCACATTGCAGAGCACGTTCTCGTATGTGTCGTCGTCATTGAGAACAAGAGAGACGCCCATGGTCGCTGGATCCGCCATAAATACCCAGTCACCCGCCCTATACTTAACCCTATCTCCACGGCGAAAACGAATACTGCGGCCCATCTGCAAATATATATATGTAAATCGATAGTTAATTGTGGGTTATCATCGAGGAGTAAAAACATATGAAGCAGAGAAATTGGGAAAGAGATAACAATGGGCAAGTCACAAATATATGTTGGAAAAGACGAGGTGGCTATTTTATTTGAAATCTGACAGCAGATTTCGTGAAACAGATCGACGCAGTAACAGTTAACCACAGGCATGCATGTAAGATATAAGTTAGTAGTCAAATGTTATGTTATGCCAAATCGAAGGGATAGTAACGAAGGAAAAAAAAACAGGAACCCTAACCCATGACTACTGTATCTACTACTATTCCGATACGCACATAATGCATTTATTTGGTACAAGAAGCATGTAAAAGTAGCAGTAAAGACAAAATCAATTCACATGTCTACCCAATAATTGGGAAGAAAGTAGCAGATCAACCCCACACGAAACTTTCCCCAACCCCACATACACTTTAACCGGCGAAACAATCCATTATAAGGTAAAGACAATAGAGTACTTGTTTAGGTAAGAGTTGAATCTCACCTTTCTTCGGTGACTTAGATTGCAAAATAAACCAGATAACCTATTTTATAGAAGGCTAAGGTTAGTGACGGTTACATACAGAAATACATATTGTTTTTGTAATGATGAAAGTAGACAAGTAAATCTCTGGAATTACTTCCGCCGCCTGAATTATACTCAAGTGCTGGGTTGTTTTTAAAACACTAATTATATTATTATTACGAGACCTTCACGTCATCCTCTATCGTAGGGGTCAACTAGGGTGTAATAAGGTCATAACGATGGGCCAAGGTTATTACCGAGAATTAACAAATGAACATGGTGTCAGCACAGTACTTTTGTCTGAATACCCAATTTCATGCAAAGTTGTGTCCGATTTGCAAATTAGCTCAAAAGTAAATTGGCAAAACAGACATGAAAGAGGCCATAATTTGCAATTTGGACAAGACAAATATGTCCATGATACTGTTTATGATGTAAATTTCGAATTCAACCTTACTTTTTGATATCCCATCCGATATATTCTACTTGGCTCTCTAGTTGGTCATACTTGGTCCATATAACTGCAGTCGACGTCATCATGTAATAGGCGAATTATAATAATTTTTTTTACTGTGATTCTATTAGTATTTCGGTTTATAAAAAAAAGATGTACTTGATTAGCTTTCAGTCGGCCGCATTTAATGTAGAGATATATGTGTTCAATTTCATTATTAGCATATCGATATATAATACTGTATGTAACTTTCTCTTCAGCTTATATTTCTATAAAAAAGCTCAACTGGTTCAGTTTATTACATTAGCCACCGAGATATATGAGATTCCAATAGTTTCTTAAACCTGTTTTTTTATTGTTTACTTTTTAAAATCATTCCATGCCAGTTAAAGAAATATGTGGGGTTCAAGCTAGATTCCCTTTTCTTGATCTTTTATGGCAAATCTTTACTTCCAATAATTGTGTTGCCATTTATAGCAAGATGCATGTTTTTAGTTCACAGCTTCTCAAAATGTTATAAATGGTCAAAAAATCTGGCTACCCGAATATCAAGAACATGGCAGAATATCTACGGTTAAGGGTTCTATTTATGCAACTTCATGCCATGTGTAATTGGAAAAATGCTTGTTTTTTGCATTGCATGTATTAGATCTGGAATTCTAGTTTGTTAAATGTTCGATTTTTTTGAATCAACTAGATTACTTATCCACATACACGTTTTGAAATATATGCGCTTTGTTTTGCCCTTATAAATCGCATTTTCTGTGCAAATAGTAGCATTTGCTGTTAACAAATACGAAGTACCTTACTAATAGCTTATCTGCTTATTGTGTAGATGTGACACTTTGTTCGATTTTTTACCGTGGAGACTGGGTGACGTTTCGTAATGGAGATTGGGAGTTTATGGGCGATCAGACAAATTTGGGGTACAGTATTATGATTAACAACGACGATACGATGGAGCACATACTTTGGAATGTTCGTATCCGTTTTGAAGTGCCTGCTAGTACGACTCTCCTCCTAACCTACCAAAATCCCGAATGGATGCTTGTTCCAGATGGCAGGAAGACACCCCCAGTTGTTCTGATAACCACTGCAGATGTCCGGGCACTTATGGGTTCGCACACCTTGTACCCGAAGATAATCATTGGTGTCACTATAGGCCCCGAGGCCGTTGCTCGATTTCAGTTCCAGATGAGGTCTGACTTTCATGTGGGGAGCTCTTCTTTCACGGTGTGAGAGCCGAAACTCACACTGTCAAAACTTATATTTTATGGGGGCTCGAAAATTCTATTTTAAAGAACTAAAGGACCGAAAGTGCAAAGAGATGATTTTATTAATGATATTTCTGAAAGTACAAGAATAATTAGCAAAAGCTGAAAAGTCTAATATTTCTCAAACTCTTTATTCTCGGATTTTGGATGATGTCAACCTAGTACAAGCATGTTTATTTATACTAGGGGACCTAGGAGCCTTTTTCTCCTTCTGGGCGATGTGGGACGTAGCTCCAATCTTTCCAGCCGCCGACTTGACTTTTGGGCCCATATCTTGCTCCGGCCCGTTACACGATTCGATCTTGACCCGGCCCAAATTTCGTGAATAGTGACCCGATGAATAGTAACCCGATGAACAGTAAACCGATGAATAGTAACTCGGTAAACCGGACCTCGATTTAATTCTTTGGTTAACTTTTTCTCGGGATGAACACTGTTTTTACGGTTTTTTCCTGCGTGAATAGTGTTCCGAACGTTCCTTTCCCGTCTTTCGAAATCAGACCACTCGTTTTTCCCCCGAGCTTCCAGCCGTCAGTCCAACTCTCGTTTCCAGCCGCCGGTCCACAGATGAAGCGTATGGGCGCCTGGACCTGGGCGGATGGACACGAGCATCAGACGAGGTCGGCTGGACGATGCTCGGTTCCGGGCGG
>OVBB01001816.1:0-13021 GCA_900406415.1 Isatis lusitanica | reverse complement strand
ATCTGAAAATATGCATCAACTTTCTCTTATGACTTTTAATAAAATCATGGCCTTAGGAAGATGGCCGGTTTTCTTTTCATCCGATTTTAAACTTCAAGCAATCACACAATTCAAACAAGTTTCTATATGTGGCCGATTTTTAATTATGGGTTTATGCAATTGTATTTTTGAATTTTTTTAGCAATATCCTTTATGCAAGATTACTCCTAAAGAAATAATTAAAGGAAAAACAAGGAAAAGGATAATCATTGAAAAGAGAAAAATGATATTATCTAAAACTTTCCTTTTTACTAAAAGGAATGGATTAGATTTTTCTATTTGGATTAAGATTTGGGTTTTAGCAATTTGATTTCTTCTTCTTCTCTATGGTGGCCGATTTTAACAATTGAGCAAACAACCATATTCGATTTTCATGATCTAATAACCCTAACTCATAAACAAGTAACCGATTTCAAGAGATGATATGCAAAGCATACAATTTCAAAAATGATCCAAATTCGGTTTTAAACAACATGTATATGCAATCCGATTTTCATTCAATTAATAAACAAGCTATGGCTTTTGGTTTTAACATGCAAACAATCAATCTATGAAAACACAGCAAACGATTTTTGCAAGCAAGTCCATCAAGCAGTCCGAGTTCTTGAGTTTGATATTCGATTAGGTCAAATTCGGTTTTGATGTTTTAAGAGATTAAACAAGTTTAAACATACAACCGATTTTAAGTCTTGACCTTAGCTTAGATTCAAGTTCACATATTGGTTCAACAAGATCATAGAAGTTTGAAAGAGAGAATCAATTTTAGGGTCTAGGTTTTTCTTAATCCAAATTCAATTTTCTTCTTTGTTCTTAGATTAGGATTTTACCTTGATCACCTTTTGATTAAAGTGGTATGAACCGGGAACTAAAGACCTCGGAAAACAACTTGGAACCTCACACAAAACAATTGGATCTTCTTTGTTGAAGACGGTGGTGGTCGGCGGCAAAGAGAAGGCGGCGGCAGCGACGGTCGGACCTTAGGGTTTATTCTCGGCGGCTGCTAGCTAGGGTTTGAGAGCTTCGTGCTGATAATGTGTTGTGAATAGAATATGTTCTTGTATGTATTATTGATGAGACCAAATGTCTTTATATATATGTTTACATAAGGATAGAAAAGGAAACATTCTATAAACCTATTCCTTGTCTAACAAGGAATAGTTAAGACTAATCTAGAATAAACTTAAGGACCGGTTATGATATAACCTCTACTAGACCGGTTTCGTAAGTCCATACCAAACGGTTTTTAACAAAGATCACCATATTCAGTATATTTAAAGTTAACAATAATAAGATTGTGTGAACACTGAACAAACCCTCTCTCTAACTTGTCATTTAATCAAAATTTTAATCTAAGATAGTGATCTTGTACCTCGAATATTTTGGTAATTTGTCTACGTCTGGTTGCATTAGTTTTTCTTGAGAAATACCTTCAAATAACACAATCTGATATTTTTGTCATGAAAATAGCACATTAAAGGAGAAGTGACAATAATAGCGCATTTTGATATTTTAAAATGTATTATTATACTAATGAGTTTGAGTTCACAAATCATTAATTAAGTTTTAGATTTTAGGATTTATGGTTTAGGGTTACAGAATTGAGAAATAACAATGAAAAATAAATATATAATAGTCTTTTTCTTTTTTAATAAATATTTTTTTCAGCAAATGTTTTTTGTTATTTTTATATTAATTTACTATTTTTGTCACAAAAATCTAAAAATATGTTATTTTCGAGAATTGCCTGTTTTTTTTCTTTTTGGTAAATGCAATTTTGCGTTCGTTTATATGGAGCTTCAACAAAGTTTATGGTAAGTTAATCTCATGATCTATGAAACTCTCAAGTAATGCGTAATTATACGATGTCGGTGACAGAGATGAAGGCAAAAGCTCGTGATTTTGCTGTTGCCACAAACGACATCTCGAAGAAGACCTAACACCCAATGATAATGACATGATCAATCTGTCGCTATCCAAGTTGCTATTCTTGTCTTGAAAGCGGCCTAATCATACACTCCACATGTACTCTCCCGATGATTGACTCCATTTTCTTTTTTTAATAACCCCCTGAGAAAAGACCTTACACATCAATGGACTCGTATAAAACCAGTACGTGGATTATAAATTATGGTTGGTCAACTATATAATATGCCATTACTCAATTAGATATATCAATTATTCTATGCAAGTACTATGTTGGTATCTTCTTTATTTACAGCTTCTTAGCTAGCTAGCTAGATGGTAACTGAAATTCATTGATCTTCGAAACGTTTTGACTCTTTTGAGTTACTGTTTGATCAAAATATAGAAGAAATATATAACGGATTCAATGTACTCAAACTTATTGTACTACAATTTATTTTTACCTTTTACACATATATGCTATACCAGAAATTACAATTATCAAAGTTTGTAAATATAATTTGAAAATTATAATCACTTAAGAAATAAAATAGCTTTTTGGATAAATATATTTAAAAATTACGTAAAAAACAAGATAGCTTAGTGAAGCGTGAATTGAGAGTGAAATGAAAGCAAATAGATTTTCATATTTATAACCTCATTACCCTTTTATAAGAATCTAGATAAAAGACAAGTAAAAATTTAGTAAAAAATGAGTTGGGTATGGGTATAGAAAATATGTTGTTTTGTTTTTAATATCTTACATAACTCGTAATCAAGTTTAATTGCACACATATTGGAATTTATTTGCATGAATCTGATCGTTATGAGTCAAGGCGCTTTATTAATCTTTTGGTCAACACCATACCATTGGTGATTTTGACTCTTCAGATGTATTTATTCAAGAAAAATGACTCAATCAGGCCACCACTTCTGCGAAGAAACGAATTTTAGATCAAGCCACATATCATCACTCTCGTGAAGCAAAATCAATATTATGGTTTTCCATATACTTGATCACATTGACACTTTTGGAAGGACTAATGGAGATCATGAAGACTACTTGAAATGCAAGTTGTTCCCTTACTCCTTGAGTAACAAAGCTATGAGATCTATGACATTCAGGTTTCTTCAGTTTATCACCACGTCAAATAAGTAAAAAGGAGTGTTCTTAAACTAGTTCCACACTAAGAAAATATCAAATTCTATGAGAAGAAATATATTTAGTTTTAGATACGGTCTAATGGAGTTTTTATATTAAGCTTTGGAGAGATTTAAACTTCATAAGGAACTGTCTAAATCATGTTCTTTTTTTGAAGGCAATATGAGGAATATCGTCTACAATGTGATTGATTACAAGTACAAACTCTGCCTTGGTACTGCAATAGGTGGAAACTTTATGACCATATATGTCCCATAAACAAAACAGCTGATTGATAAATTTGCAGCAAATGATGCAAAAAATAGTTCTAAATACATATGGGTTATGGAGACCATAAGTTTTACTCATGAGTCAGCTAAAATTTCAGAGCTAAGAAAAATGTTTTCACATCTACTTAAGAGCTAAAGAGGTTTCATTTTATTGAAGGTGTAACATAAACTATCCGAGATCCAAACTTGAAATTTAATGGAGATGGAACCAAAGAGGATTCGTTTTATTGAAATTTTAACATAGTATTGGACACCCAAAATTGAAATTTATTAGAAATGGAACAGAGGAGAGTCAGAAAGAACTTAACTATATTTGAGACAATTTCGGACCAATATAGTTCAACCAAGAATGTAGATCCTTTACCATTCTTGGGGCAGTTTTGTGAGGCAGTGCAAGACAAAACGGCAAACAAAGATACGAGGCCCTTACCATGGAACTCCACAGACTCGATCAAACCTTGGAGCCCGGTTGACTTGAATACCCCGTTATGGAGCGAAGGTGACTTGGAGTTAGGGGTGAATACCAAATCTTCCTTATGTTCAACGGGTTTTAGTGTAGGCTTTTCGGAGCCGAGTTATTCCGGGACATCAAGGAAGAAGCCTACTCCAAGGAGACGACCTTTCAAAGCACGAAGAAGACAGAACACTAAAAGCGATACTCAGATCGGTGTAGCAGAACTGTCGGATAAGCAAAAAGGAAAACGTGAAGCAGGAGTGAGAAAGAGAAAGGCTGTGGCTCAAGAAAAGGAACTTGCAACCTCAGTTCAGAACAAATGCCTCAAGGTGGTCCCAAAGGAGGGACCGCCCACCGTTTAATGAGCATTATTAGTTGGAATTGTCAGAGCATCAGACGGTTCGATGGTTTGGCAATTCCTCGGCTGGAGGAGCTGCGTAAAAAACACTTCCCCGAGCTGCTTTTTCTGATGGAGACTAATAAGAGCAGGAATGAAATGGTGGATCTACAGGAATGGTTGGGTTATAGTAGAATTTGTACTGTTGAGCCCATTGGGCGTAGTGGTGGCTTAGCTTTGTTGTGGAAGAACTCTGTAAATATTGAGATCCTCTTTGCGGATAAGAACCTTATTGATGTAAAAGTTCAGTTTGGGGCTGTGTCCTTCTTTGTTTCGTGTGTGTATGGGGCTCCGCTGGCGAAGTACAGAGCCAATGTGTGGGAGCGTATTAGTAAAAGAAGTTCGAACAGGAAGGAGAGCTGGTGTATGGTTGGTGACTTCAACGATATTCTCCACAATGGGGAAAAAATTGGAGGTCCAAGGAGAAGTGATGCAGTCTTTTGTCCTTTCAGGGATATGATTAGTGCTTGTGATATGGTGGAGCTACCTAGTCAGGGGAACTCCTTCACTTGGGGAGGAATGCGGTATGAACTTTGGATTCAAAGTCGGCTGGATAGATGTTTTGGCAATGCAAAATGGTTTAAAAGTTTCCCAGCATCGAATCAACAGTTTCTGGATAAGAGAGGTTCTGATCACAGACCTGTGCTGATGAAACTAATAGAGTCTCAAGAAAGGTACCGAGGACAATTCAGATTCGATAGAAGAATGCTCCACAAACCAGATGTCAAGGAAGCAGTTTCTCTTGCTTGGGTTCAGGGTGCAAGAAGTCAACCAAAGTCGGTCTCTGAAAGACTTAGAGCTTGTCGGAAATCTTTAAGTAAATGGAAAAAAAAGAACAACTTAAACTCAAGAAACAGGATAACTCAGATTGAAGTGAACCTTGAAAGGGAACAGTCAACTCACCGGCCAAATCGTAGACATGTTGAGTACCTAATAAAGGAGCTGCTGCGAGCTTACAAAGACGAAGAAACATATTGGAGACAGAAGAGTCGAGAGTACTGGCTTAGAGGAGGAGACAAAAATACTCGTTACTTCCATGAGTCAGTCAAGTTTAAAAGAGCGCGAAAGGGCATTGAAAAACTCTACGATGAAAACGGAGTGGAGCAAAAATCGGAAGCAGCAAAGGGTCAAGTTGCCTCAGACTATTTTAACAAGCTGTTTACTTCTACTCACCCTGGAAGCTTTGATGAGTTTTTTAGTGGTTTTGCTCCTAAAGTCACAGAATGAATGAATCGGGTTTTGGTTAAAGAAGTCACTAACGAAGAGGTGAAGATTGCGGTATTTGCTGTTAAGGGGGCTAGTGCACCTGGCCCTGATGGGATGTCTGGGTTCTTTTTTCAACATTATTGGGCCACGGTGGGGGAGCAGGTCACCAAAGAAGTGAAGGAATTCTTTAGGTCAGGCCTCATGCCCAAAGACTGGAACTACACTCACTTATGCTTGCTCCCAAAGATTGAGAATCCGACTGCAATGGCAAATCTACGCCCAATCAGCTTATGCTCAGTCCTCTACAAGGTCGTTTCAAACATATTGGTTAAAAGACTCAAGCCTTTCTTATCTTCGCTGGTATCCGACTCTCAATCCGCATTTCTCTGAGCGCCTCATATCTGACAACATCCTCATCACACATGAGTTAGTCCATGGCTTGCGTACTCATCCAGTGGTATCATCTGAATTCATGGCTTTAAAATCGGACATGTCAAAGGCCTACGACCGCGTTGAATGGAGTTACATCGAAGCACTGTTCACGGCCATGGGCTTTGATCAGAAATGGATGAAATGGGTCCTTGCGTGTATCTCTTCGGTCACTTTCTCTGTCTTGATCAACGACCAACCCCACAGAATGATCATACCTCAGCGTGGCTTACGCCAAGACGACCCCCTATCCCCATTCTTGTTTGTCCTTTGCACAGAGGGATTATCCCATCTCCTTCGCAAAGCTGAGGAAGAAGGATTGGTCTCGGGTATCAAATTCTCTGCGGAGGGTCCTTCTGTCTCTTTTATTCGCTGATGACAGCTTATTTCTGTGCAAAGCGGATGTTTTCCAAAGTCAATGCTTGAAAGATATCCTCGCTAAGTATGGACAAGTGACGGGGCAAGAGATTAATGTGGCGAAGTCATCCATTACATTTGGAGGGAAGATACCTCAGGCAAAAAGGATGGACATTCAACAGATATTTCAAATCTTCAGTGAAGGGGGAGCTGGGACTTACCTAGGTCTGCCGGAATGTTTTAGCGGATCAAAGGTGAACCTTTTCAATTTTATCAAGGATAAATTGAAAGGCAGAGTAGAGGGTTGGTTCGCAAAAACACTGTCTCAAGGAGGGAAAGAAACTCTGCTCAAAGCGGTGGCGTTGGCTATGCCTATCTACGCTATGAGTTGTTTCCGACTCCCTAAGACCATATGTGATAACCTCATCTCGGCAATGGGGCATTACTGGTGGAACGCGTCAGGGGAAGCAAAGAAGATCCCTTGGGTAAGTTGGGAAAAATTATGCCTGCCGAAAGCATTAGGAGGCATCGGATTCAAAGACTTAGAAATGTTTAATCAAGCGTTACTATCCAAACAGGCATGGCGTATCCTGACAAGCCCAAACAGCCTTGTGGCGAGGGTGATGAAGAGTCGATATTTCCCTAAAGGGGGTTTTCTTGAAGCGGGACTATCTGCAAGGCCGTCTTACGCTTGGAGGAGCATTACCTTTGGGCGAACTTTGCTCACTAAAGGGATTGTTCACCAAGTTGGCAATGGGGATACAATAAAGCTCTGGATTGACCCGTGGATGAAAGATGAAGACGGAACCATGAGAGCTCCATGGAGGAAAAACTATGTAAATCTGATGGTCAGTGGGATTATTGACACGGAGCAAAATGGTTGGAATAAGGTACGCCTGGAAGAACTTTTCTACCCTGGGGATGTTGTACAAATACAAAAAATCAAACCGGCTTCTAATCTCAATGACTCATGGACTTGGCGTTTCAATAGAAGTGGTGCTCTAATGGTCAAATCGGCGTACTGGTTGGCGTGTAAAGAGAAGGATAGCGTGACAAGAAGGGAAGCGGAAATGTTGCCTTCTATCAACCCTCTAAAAGAAAAGGTTTGGAAAGTTCAAACAGAACCCNTCTAATCTCAATGACTCATGGACTTGGCGTTTCAATAGAAGTGGTGCTCTAACGGTCAAATCGGCGTACTGGTTGGCGTGTAAAGAGAAGGATAGCGTGAGAAGAAGGGAAGCGGAAATGTTGCCTTCTATCAACCCTCTAAAAGAAAAGGTTTGGAAAGTTCAAACAGAACCTAAAATCAAAGTTTTCCTGTGGAAATGCCTTAGCAATGCATTAGCAGTGGAGGAGCATCTGGAATCAAGAGGGTTGAAAGTGGACGGGAGATGTCAATCATGTGGCAAACAAGGAGAAACCATTAATCATTCTCTCTTTGCTTGTCCTTTTGCTAGGCAGGTGTGGGCAGTGGCGGGTCTTCCTTGCCCAAGACTCGGCTTTAGTGAGGATTCGGTCTTTGAAAATATTAATCACCTTCTAACCCTTGGAGTGAAAAGCAATGCGGTTGGTATTGGGTGCAGTTCATGGCCATGGATCATCTGGAACATTTGGAAGGCCAGGAACAAGTTGCTATTTGAAGGACATGAGATGGATGTGAGGAGAACAGTAGAACAAGGATTAGGTGAATCGGATCAGTGGCGCTTGGCTCAGGAAATCACGGCGGAACAGAATGACGACATCCTCGAATCTTTGGTCCCGACTCCGACCGTTTGGATACCCCCAGACCTTGGATGGGTAAAGTGCAATGTTGGAATTTACAGGGACAAAGTGCACAAAATAGCTGGAGGGGCTTGGGTTCTGAGAGACCATTGGGGTAAAATTCTCTTGCATAGCAGACGTACTTTCTCTAATATTGTTGATCTCGATTCAGCAAGTTGGTCTGTTGCGGGTTGGGTGGTGAGGAGTATGATTGACCATAGACGAAACTGTGTGGAGTTTGCCTTTGAGGATAGAAAAGTTGTGGAATGCATTTCTCATCCTTCCAAGTGGCCTGCGTTTCGGAACGAAAGTGAAGAGTTATTGAGTTCATTCAGATATTTCTCTGAGTTCAAGATTGTTGTGGAAAGCAAGGAAGCAAATGTGGGAGCGGATCGCATTGCAGGGAGTGTAGCACACTCTCATCTTCGCCAATCTTATGTGTCGTCAGGACCCCCAGATTGGTTGGATGAGTATTTTTCTGTGGAAGATCGTAACTGTGTATCGTGTGGGAGGCGTGTAATAGCAAAGGTTTAGACTTTTCTTTCCTTTGCATTAGTTTGTTGGGTTTAGTTATGTGTGTTGTCTCATTAGCGTTGGTGAAAGTCCTCGCTTTTTCTTTCTAATCTACTCAGTTGACAAAAAAAAAAAGAATGTAGATCCTTTTAAACTCAAATATGTCATACCAGAATACTAATATCATAAACATTTAAATCCACGTTTTTCCTGCAGAAAACGCCTAAAAAGGTAAAAAAATATCAGCTTAAGCAGCACTTCTACCCTAAATGAATAGAAAGACATGTTTCAACGGTATGTTGATGCTTACATTCTGCTATACTATTGTGCTCAAGAGTGTCAGGAAGATTCATCATATGAGAGATAGCATGACTAGAAAGAAATACAAGAAGACTATGTATTCACTTATATTATCTGCGTAGAGAGTTGTAACCTTGAATTGAAATTGATTTTCAACCAAGATTTTAAATGTCGTGGAAACATTATGAACTTGTGATTTTTTTTAAAAAATGTTTAACCTAAAATTATCTACAAGAAATGACAATATTATTTAAAACAGTCGTTGAAAATTATTGGTGATTATGAACATCAGAAAACACGATATCAAGACTATGATAGGATTTCAAAGTAGAGTTTATGAGAGGAAACTTGTGCATTTTGTTGCGAGATGCATGGATGAGCCATCAAATTTTTTTTAAAAAAAATAGGTAAATAAAATTGAGAAACTACTTGTTGAAGAATAGATCAGGTCAGATGACCCAACCTGCTATCAATTGCGTTGAAACCAATCATGGTTTAAACAAGAACCATAATCCATTGGTACATCCGGTCCTCGATTTTAAACCAGTTTAAGAGGAACAAATTGGGCATTTCATCTGATAGTGTTTTTTTTATTCAGGAAATTAAATTTATTAAAAATAGGTTTTGTGATCTTACTGTTATTATTTCAGAAGTCATTTTTTTAAAAAAATTGCTCTTAATTACATTTTTTACCACTGTTTCTGTTTGGCAACAAGAATAGCACACCTAAAATTTGTGAAACGGCTGAGTTAACTCAGTAACTCGACCCTAATTGAACCATAATTACAGTCATATCTAACCGAGATTAATCGAAATCATCTATTTATTAATATTAGCCACAATATAGACAACTTACAACAATTTAAGAAACAATATCAAGCAAAATCTAATATTGCTTGGCAAGGAATATAATCTTCAACAATATCCACGCCAACGTAATCTTATTGCCTATATTGTCACTTGAATGAGTTAATATATGAAAGAATATTTTCAACAAAATCAATAATAGAGTATATCTGACTTTACAATAAAAAAAAATTGTTTTATTTTATTTTATGATTATATTTTATCATTGTCCTTTTGAATAATTTATAAAATAAAACAAATTTTTTTATATATCTAACATTATTTTTATGAAAGAAATTGTCAAAAATACAAAACTTTACAATACATTTTTAATATATTATAATAAATATTTGTTTTATACAATTTAATAAACATATTTAATAAAAAATTTAACTAAAAAACTTATAATTAACAAATTAAAATATATTTACAAGTCTTAAATTATTAAACAAACACAAACTAGAATTCATAAATAATACAATTTTTCTAACTACAATAAAAATAAATACATACAAAAAACAAATTCAGCAAATATATAAATTATCTTCATATAATAATTTATTGTCATTTTTATTATAAAATATTTAAACAATTTATGATTAAATATCAAAAAAATTGCTCCGTGCAGCCATGAGTTAATACAACTAATGTTTTTAAAAACACATGTAAAAAAGTCTTGCACCAAAATTGGCGGAAAGAGAACCAGGGAACAGACAAAAAGTGGAAACTTGCTCCGACATTTAAGTAATAATGAATTGAGGTGTTATTGAATTTAAAGTAAGCTAAAAATACATAAATGATGTAAGAGATTAAGGGGAGGTGGTGGTATAACCGTAAACGCATAGAGTAGGGAGAACACATGGAGCCACCCTTGTGGTATCCGACAAATACTTTTAAGNTGCGGTTTTTACAGTTATAAAAATGTATAGATACATGGTATATGTAGAGATTTGTGTTACTGTTAAGTGCGGTGCGGTGCGGTTCAACGGTTACCATTCACAACCTAACTTCTATTATTTTACTTAAATTATGTTCCATCTTTATTCATTTTGTTTTTGTCACATCTGTTCATTTTTTTTCCTATGTATGACAGTATGAGAGAGGTTAACATTTTTTTTTTAATCCTTTTAGATCAAATTCGTTAAAAGATTCTAATAGAATATTTCACTTTAAATTATAATTAATTTAAATATTATTGTTTATCTTAAAATGTTAATTTGAGAATTTTATTTTAATAGTTTTGTTAAAATTTCTTCTTTTGTTTTGTAATCTTTTTATGACACATTCTTTGAAGAATTCTAATATATTATTTCATTTAAGAGTAAAGTAAAAATAATAATTGTTTTTTTAACATTTCAAAATGTGAAAACCTTAATTAGATAGTTGCTCAAAATCTCTTATTTGAGAAACTATTAAGAGCACAATCTCATACTTTTAGATATACAATAATGTTTATATTTTTTTATATGAGAAACTATAGAGTTAAGATTCTAAAAAAAAAACCAGTATTATTTTTTTTGTTAATATATTATTATTAATTAAGGGGGGTACTTTAATAGAATCCTCTAATAAATATACTTTTATATTTGAGAGTACTGTTGGAATTGTGTCCATTGTTCAATAAAATGTTTGAAATGCTTTCGATTTATAATCTAGCACTCATCCGATTTATAGAGCAATTATAATAAGCTAAAGTAAACCAAACAGTACAAAACTACAAATTCATAAGTCATAACACAGTCTTAAAGCTAATTTTATACATATTAGCCACTGGTTTTATTCGAAAGAACTGTATGTTATGACATGTTGCGAATATATTTGTTCTTTTGTTACAATATAGAGATGAAAGTCCTTTAATTTTGACATAAGTAGTCAAATGTAACACTGAAATGTATATCAAAGAATAGAAAGGGAGGAAAAATAAAACTGTTGTTTAGTTTTGGCAACAAAAAACTCATAATAACTCGAAACATTAACACTAATTTGTTTTACCTAACAATGCATAATTTTCACATTTATATAAGAAACTGATTGTGAAAGTTGTATAGCTGGACGTATGGTGTCCATACTACAGTTGTAATCCATTACAATTTCAGTTTTTACCCAGAAAAATAAAATAAAAATAGAAAGCTCCGAGAAACTTGAAATAATAGTAGATTTAAAATATTAATATCGTAATAAAGAAGAGAACGTCCCAACAAAGAAGCAGTCGTCCTTATATAAAGCCACCCCACACCCTCTTAGCCTCTCTCATCATCATCTCTATCTCTCTCTCCAATAACAGCAATGGCTGTTTCTTCAACTCCATGGGCTCTTTTGGCTCTGTTTCTGATGGCTTCGTCTACAGTAATGGCAGCTCCTCCACGGAAGGCCATTGATGTGCCCTTCGGCCGTAACTACGTCCCAACTTGGGCTTTTGACCATCAGAAGCAACTCAATGGCGGTTCTGAACTCCAACTCATCCTCGACAAATACACTGGTATACATTTACTATTGCAAGATTATTGGAATGAGTCAGACATTTTAATATCATTTTTTTGTGAAACAAACAATTTTGTTTTTACATTTACTAAATAAAAACATACAAAAGAGGCACTACTTTCTAATTTTGCAAAAGATATCCGAAAATATTGGACCGGCCCTAGATTGCTCACTTACTTTGTTTCCTTGTGTTATGTGATAAACGAAAACAGGAACAGGATTTCAATCCAAAGGGTCATATTTGTTCGGACATTTCAGTATGCACATAAAGCTACCGGCTGGTGACACCGCCGGAGTCGTCACGGCTTTCTATGTAAGTCTCACAAGAACTTTCAAATTTAAATGATAAAAATAGAAATAGATAGTTTCGGGCCAAAAAAAAAAAAAACTATTAGATATTGAGCATGAAAAAGGTAGACTTAGGGTATGAGTGGCGAACGGATAAAAGACGGATAAAAGACGGATATTACGTAAGTGTGCCGCCCGTACTTTATGTTACCATTCATCACTTTATAATAGTTAAACACAGATCCACTTTGTACAAGAATATTATATTAATGAACCACTTACGGTTCAAATATGTGAACAAAAAAGATGAACTGCCATCTACAGTAATCATCCAGCTATATGAGTGTGTTTCTAGTGTTTCTTGTGTTTTTATTATTAAATTAAAAACATACTATATTTATTTTTGACATAGTTACTTTTTTTAAAACAAAGGTTTATTAATAATTAAAATTTAAATAAAATAAGTATGTATTATAATATTATCTCCATCTCATAATTTATATTAAAAAAAAACTTTTATTAGTGTGTTATTTTAAAAGCATTACATACAATGTGTTGAATATAACTATATATATGTATTTTATAAAATTAAATATTTAAAAATAAATATTTTAATT
>OVBB01001815.1:0-13027 GCA_900406415.1 Isatis lusitanica | reverse complement strand
TATTCTAAACCCTAAACCCAAAATACTCAACCCTAAACCCAAAATATTAAATTCTAAACCCAAAACAGTAAACCCTAAACCCAATAATCTAAACCCTAAATCCAATATTCTAAACCCTAAACCCAAAATACTCAATCCTAATCCCCAAAACACTCAACCCTAAACCGAAAATATTACCCTAAACCCAAAACATTAAACCCTAAACGCAAAAATTTAAACCCTAAACTAGTTTTTGTGTTTTTATTTATTTTAATCTTATGATTTTATTTGTTTTGCCAATAATTGAGTTTTTATTTTTTTAATTTGTTTAAGTTTCGTTTGTTTCTATATATAAATTAGGATTAATCAATGTACGAGAAGTTACGGTGGCACAGTGGTTGAAAGAGCATGATTATGGGTGTGGGATCTCGGGTTCGAGTCTAATTTTTGTCAAGTTAATTCAGTTTTAAGCTATTTCAAAACGACGCCGTTTTGAGTTAGACGGAAAAAGTAAACGGTGTAGTTAACGGTGGGCTTAAAACGACGTTGTCAACGATTTGTTTTGAGTTTTTTAAAAAGTCAACAATAGTTGGAGCTTTTTTTATACCACCATATTTGACAGGCTTTTTTTAGCGTTTTCGTATTAGTTGGATTTAAAAGTCAATTTTCCCGATTAATAACCGGTTTAGTTAGTTTAATCCTGGTTTGGTGCAATTAAATTTCAGTTTCGTTTAATTGGATCCAGTTTGGGTAACCGGGTCGGTCGGGTCCGGTTTGGTTTAGGGTCAGTTTTACTGTTGACCATTGACTTTTCTGTTGACTTTGACCAGTCAACCATTTTTCATCATTCGAATGCCGTTCTCACTCGATCTTTTGTCGTGATTTCAGATCTGGCATCCGTTTGAGCATCCGGAGTTCAGAAGCCGCAGTAATCATCCGTTTTGGTTAAGGCGAGGGCTTTTCCGCAGACTACCGTATTTTTTTGTCAAAAAGCGCCATATATAGAAAATAATACTAAATGTGTCCGTTTTCTTGATAAAGTCTAGGTAGTTTTGTTTGCAAATTAGACTTAGGAATATAGATGATTCAACCCATTGTTTGTGCATTAAATAGTTAATTGGTTCTTTTATACATGCTAGAGCTAGGATAAGTCGACTATGTGGATCGTTAGGGATTGCGGGGGTACAGAGACGTGACTTCTGTACTTGCGTTGCGTGTTGTTTGAGGTGGGGTACTGGCAATTGCGTCGATCGGTTGTCAGTACCTCAGGCAGATCGATAAAACGTCTACGACGGTGTGGTTGGACACTATCCCATAAGACTGGCCACAGGTTCTGGCCGTAGGACATTTTGTTTTCTGGGTACTTTAGGTACTGTGATTGTCCATGTTTAGTCTAGTTTCCGTGTGTGGCGTGCTATGATCAAACTTGCGTTTCTGTGACTAGCATCCCATACCTCACTGAGTGACTCCCCTGTTGCTCATCCCTCTTTCTTCCCTTTTCAGCTTTTCAGGTGAGACGGACAAGTAGTTTATGCTTATGACGATACCAGTGCTTCTTTGGGATTTTACGTTTTCTTCGTATTTTATTTTATACATATAGCATTTGAGGTAGTTGAGTTATGAGACATTGTGGATTAGAGTATTTGAGTTATGTGATGTGGTTAGTCGCACACTGTTCTCGAGTGTTGATGAGACGGGTGTTACATTTTTGCTCTTTTTCTGATCTTATCCACTATCATGCTGAAGAGATCTTTCTTTTTCCTGCCAAAATGCTTAGGTAATCCTAGGTATTTCCCAACTCCTCCTTCTTTGGCAATCCCCAGGTCTGGTTTAGCTCTGTCTCTAGTCTGGCTTTGGGTTTTCTTTGAGAATGTGATCAACGATTTCTGACTGTTAATTTTCTGGCCTGAGGCTCTCTCATACTTTCCTAGGATGCTTTGTAGAGATTTGCAGCTTTAGGGATCCGATTGATAAAAAAACATTGTGTCATCAGCGAATAGAAGGTGGTTTATGCGAGGGCTGTGTCTGGAGACTCGTACTCCCGGAAGTTTGCCATCATTCTGTGCCTTTAGGCAGAGTCCCGAGAGGACTTCACTGCAGAGAATGAATATGTAGGGGGAGAGGGGATCCCCTCGTCGAATTCCCCGTTCCGGCTTTACCATTCCCTGCGCTGCACAATTAACAAGGTAAGAGTATGAAACTGTAGTGATGCAGAGCATTACCCATTTTATCCAAGTGGCATGGAAGCCTAGTACTTTGAGTACTTCTTGAATAAAATTCCATTCCAGCCTATCATAGGCCTTACTCATATCTGTCTTAACCGCCATGTAACAGTGTTTTTTTGCCCCAAAAGTATTGAGATAATGGGGAACTTCATGGGTGATCAAGACATTGTCCGCAATAGCTCGGTTTGGTACGAAAGCAGATTGATTTTCAGAGATCAGGTCCGAAAGTACCGCTTGAAGCCTCGATGTAAGTATCTTTGTGATCGCCTTATAATGTACCGAGCATAAGGCTATAGGTCTGTAGTCTCCTAAGGTTTTCAGACTTTTGATTTTGAGAATCAATCTCACATGAGTCGCATTTGGTTGTGGAGGCAGGTGGAAAGATCAGAAGAAATCTTGAACATTCTCCACAAGTTTTGGTCATACAGCTTTCCAATTGGAGTGATAAAAGGTGGCAGAAAACCTATCTGGGCCAGGAGCCTTGTCCGGGTGAATGGAGAAAATTGCTGTCTTGATCTCCTCCTTGGTCGGTAGGCGAATCAGTCTCTCGTTTGTAGCTGAGCTCACTCTGTGTTCCAGTGCTTCTCGGACCACGTCTGAATGGTCTCCTTCTTGGGATGAGAAAATCTCTTGATAGTAATCTGTTATAACCTTGACGATCTGATCTTCCTCATAAACATGGTTTCCATGTGCATCCTCTATCACAGCGAATTTGTTGATGGTCTTTCGATTCTTGGTGACAGAATGAAAGTACCTTGTGTTTCTGTCTCCGAAAGCAAGCTATAGCTGCCTGCTCCTTTGCTTCCAGAATTCCTCTTCTCTTTGGTAGGCTAGCTTGAGATGTGTTGAACGCAGCAAGCCGTTCTTGGTTTGGTTCTTGACGTGATGTTTCTGCTTCCAGCTCGTCTCTTAGCTTTGTGATTTCTAGCTGGCTATTGATTTTTGTTCGCGGCACCAGTATATGAGAGCTGATCGAACATTACTGATTCTTTTTTCCAGGTCGTCGTGGGCATCTCTGTTCCAGGCTATTTTGATGATTTCACGAGCCTCTGGGTTGGAGTTGAGGTGACGGTCGTAGCGGAAAATTCCCCTCTTCCTCTTTTTAAAGGGATCAAAGATAGTGGCGATGAGTCTATGGTCCGATCCCTCAAAGCGCAGATACTCGGATCGCCCTGAGGGGTACTCCAGGGCCCATTAGCTATTGGACATTGCTCTGTCGAGTCTGCATTTTACCGAATGCGTGTGTCTTTTTCCTTGCCATGAGAGGAAGTCGCCCGAGTACGATAAGTCGAAGAGGTCATTCTCGGACATAAATATACGGAACTCACCATAGGATCCTTCTGGTCTGATTATTCTGCCTTGTTTTTCAGAGGCCTCGATGATGTCGTTAAATTCGCCTGACAATAACCATGGTTCTTCTCTTTGGTTTGCATGTGCTGTAATAGCTGTCCATACACTATTGCGCTGGTCTTGTTTAGGGGCTCCATACACAAAGGCCATGTAGAAGCTCTTGCCTTCTGCTTTAATTCGAGTATGAATGAAGTTTCTGCAGGACATGAGGATTTCAACTTCAATATGTTGCTTCCAAAAAAGGGCGAGTCCTCCCCCTCCTTGTTCTTGCGGCTCTACAAGGTGATGAGATGGGAAAAGGGCCCAGTCAAGTTTTGAGAGCTCTATTTGTTCTGTGTTGCGTCTCAGAGAGGAATAGTAGATCCCCCTCCTTGTTGTGGGCAGGATTCCCCAGCCCACAACAGTTCCAACACACAATTTTTAAGAAAGAGGAGGTGTTGGAGGCCGAAAATCCACATTCCGTTTTACCATCTGCGGCATAATGTTTATCTCGGGTCTCATTGTTACGGTATCCTCTTGAGGTGCTACAGTCGAGGGACCTGCTTCATCACAGTTGTTAGTCGTACTTGGCTTTTGTCCCGGTGCTTTCCGGCGAGGTGATCCGTTGGTTAAAGTCACCTTCCTCTTTTTGCTGTTAGCACGGGTGACCCTTCTCGGACTAGCATTGGTCCTTGATTTTCCTGCAGGTCGTCTCCTCTTTCGCTTTTGGGGAACATGAGAGGTGGGCTGGGATGTTCTGTCCTCTGTCCCAAGGGGGTGAGATGGGTAGAAGGGGCAGTTGAGGTTGGATCAAAGTTGGGTGCCGTATGTTGATTCGCAAGAGGGACCAGAGTCAACTCCATGTCTCGTGTGGTGTCCAGTTCTGTGAGGAGGTGAGATTAGGTAATGTGGGTAGGGTCTCTCTATGGATCCCCTGTGAGGTTGGGGGAGCAGGTGGGAGTTGGGGAAGCTTGGTGTTAAGAGAGTGGTCCAAGATTTTGGTAGCTGTGGCTGCCATAAGTCCATGCATTTCACCCTGGAGAACTCGCTGTTGTCTCGCTGCCTTCTCCACGGGGTCAGCACAATTCATGTACTGAAGTGATACCTCAACCAGTTCTTCCATGATCTGTTCCATCGTTTTTGTTTGCATCGTGTCAGGAGTTGAACGCAGAGGTGCTGGATCATTTGATATAGGGAGAGAGTCACCTTCATTTCCCACTAGAGCTGGGAATGGTCTAGACGAGGAGGTGCGTGAAGGAGATTCTTTGTGGCTTGGTTTCTCTCTCTAGTGGTGGGGTTTGAGAGTGTTGGTGGGGGGATCTGTTTCCCGAGGAGTATGGCAGGTACCTCCTATGGGGGTCTCCTTTGGCTCGGTGCTCTCTGCCATACCGTGAAGGCTCGTGAAAGCGTGTTGTGACTTCAGGAGTGGTGGTAATAGCTAGCGTTATCTTTTTTCTTAGAGGTTTGATTAGGGAGAGGGTGTCCGAGACTCTTACACAAAACAGCTGTCCATGTCGGTCAACTCTGGTCTAGAAGTCAACAGTAATGGTAATCGAGTTACCTTTGTTCAGTGGTGATCTTCTGATGACACTGTCATTTTTCAGAGCATTAGGAGGATGTTCTTGTGGTGGGCGAAGTGGGAGTGGTGGATCTGGTCTCTGCTCTCGGACAGGGCGAGAAGGGCACTGTTGTTGAAGATGAGTAAGAGCATTACAGAGAAAGCAGTGGTTTTTCAAACCCTCATATTCCAGAGAGAGTTCGCAATCTTCTCCTGTAGCAAAGTCCAGCACTGTTTCTTTGACTAAGGGTTTGAGGCCATCTGCTGATACTCTCAGTCTTGCTGAGAGTTTAGTAATTTCGTAATCTTCAAGGAGTTGGTTTGATGAGTATGCCGGAGCTGGCGGGTTGAGGAGGCTGCCAGTGATTGGAGGACTACTGTCGACCCTAATCCACGGCGAGGTTGAGGAAAGAGCTTGGTAGCAGCATTTTCCGGTGAGGGGAGGGTGGTTTCCGGGTTCTCCCAACCCAAAGGAGGGGGGTGGGTCCCTTGGCAAGTGGTGAAGAAGGTTGTTTCAAAAAGTTCACTTTCTAATTTGGTGATAAAAACGGGCAGAAAGTGACACCGCTTGTAAAGTTGAAAGGGTTAAAAAACCTTCTCGAGACTTGGGCCTCGGAGAGAAAGTTTGGGAATAAGTCAGCAAAAAGAAGATGTTTTTGCACTGTTTTTTTTCTTTCGTTTTTGCTTTTATAATCACTCTTTCAGTTTTTTTTTCAATTTTTCTTTCTGATATTTTTATATTTTAAATATATATTATATTTATTCCAAGTGTGATTATAAAAGAAAAAATGAAAGAGAAAAATTGCAAAAATAGAAAGAGTGATTAAATATATTATTTTAAAATATAAAAATTGAAGAAAGAAAAATTGAAGAAAAATAGAAAGAGTGATTATAAAAGAAAAACAAAAGAGAAAAAAACCAACAAATTATAACTGTTTTTGTAACAAATAATAAGTAAAAATTAATCACATTCCTAATTGATATATATAAATATATATATATACACATACATATTTTATTATTATTATTTGAAAAGTCATTTTTGAAAAAATACTTCTAATTAATTACGAGATATGTTATCATAGTTGTTTGGCAAGAGTTTTAGTTTTATATAAAATAGTTGGTTTGAATTAAAAATAATAGTAAAATCTGCGTAATATCTTATATGGATTAATAATATATGTGTAACATCTTATATCCATTTCATAATGATAAAATCTACACTATTTTGTTATTATAGCATTATTTATTTTATTATATCATGAACATATTTTGAATATTAAATAAATAAATAACACAATATTTAAAATATATAAACTATATTTAAATTAAAAATGATATTAGTTTGATTTCAATTATCCTCATTCAAAGATTGAAAATATGCTTCATAACTAATACATTTTCATACTCTAACAAATAAATATTCTCATATAACAAATCAGTTCCATTAGTATATTAATCATCCAAACAAAATAAAATAATCTCATTTATTGTAATTTTCGACTATTATAAAACATGTAACTCCCATAAAAAGTTTTCTGTCTGCAAAAAAAAAAAAAAAAACAAAATGATTTTTTTCGAAACCAAATTAAGAAGAAAATAAAATAAAATAAACTGCTCCGCGCTACTGTGAATATGTTATATATGGAAGTCTTTATTATTATTGCTATTGTTGGTCTTGTTGTCTTTATTATTACATTGTTTATTTGTTTGTATATATCTATATAATATGGACCCGTAAACAATTAGGTAATTAATTAAGGGCCCTATCCTGATTATATAATAATTGAATTATTGAACTGTTTCATGATTAATCTAAAAATTGTTATCTTTACTTTTAAAATCTCGACAGGTCATTCCCACCTACTCAAGTTTTAATATATACATATGGGACCATCTATCTAAGTGATGCAAACGAAAGAAGGGGAAGAAGATATGATCAAATCCTCAGTACTATTTGATTTGTATTAATTTAAAAGGCAATTTCCAAAAATAGCACACTTTTAGGTTTTTGTGACGAAAATAACACATTATAGTAAAAATGACAAAATAACATTTATTGAAGAAGAAAAAAACTTATATATTTATTTCTCAATTGTTTTTTCTCAATTCTGTAACCCTAAACTCCAAACCCTAAAATCTAAACCCTAATTAATGATTTTTGAACCCAAACTCATTAGTGTAATACATAGAAATGATCAAATGTGCTATTATTGACAATTTTCCCTTGATGTGCTATTTTCGTCACAAAAACCTAAAATGTGCTATTTGAGGGTATTTCTCTAATTTAAAATATACTTCATAGTCTCCAAGGAGGGCTTATTGGATCAATGAATTGAAAGGAATTCATTTTCTTCATAAATTCTCCCTTATTAGATTTAACATTTGTAATATTTCCTTAAAATCTTAGCTTATTGGATTAATCATTTGTACAATTCCTTTAAAATTCCAGCTTATTGGAAATTTGGGATTTCATCAATAAATTCTATCTGATAGGATTTGAAAGGTATTGAAAGACAATTTATAGTTAAAATTTTATGAATACAAATACCACATCTTAAGGTGGTATTTGAAGTTTTTCTTTTAACCATTTAGTTTCAATTTAGAAAAAAGTAAATCAAAACTTTTCAAATGAGAAAAAGAAAAACATTGATTGAACTTTTCAATATCATTTTTCCATTCTATAGAATACACAATTTGACAAAAAATATTATATATCATTTTAAATATTTTTTTCAAAGTTAAAAATGCTATTTTGTTTCCAAATATACCCAAATATACCCAAATTTCAACTTTCTACATTTTATATGAATAAGAGATATAAATCAAATAAATTTTCAGATTTTAATCATTTTTAATTTATTATTATTAAGTTAGTTTCTAAAAAATCAAATCCCAGATTTTTTGAAATTCTCTTGGATTATTAAATCAAATCTCAAATCAAATCCCAGATTTCTTCAATTCTCTTTGGATTTACATAAATTAAAATTCTCTCAATTCTTTAGTCCAATAAATCTTAACAAATCTACTGAATACTTTGTAGATATTTTGAACTTGATAAAATGAAGAAAAAAAATAGTCAATCATTATCCATCCAAAAACAATGTTACAAACTACATCACAAATACACCAACTTATAATTATGGGATATATATATATGAGGCCAAAAATATCTAATTTCTAATCTAATATATCCCTTATATATTAAGAGAAATATCTTTAAATATCACATTTTAATGTTTCTGTCACAAAAATAGCACACCAAAGGAGATATGATAATAATAGCACACTTTGATCATCTTTAAATGTATTACACTAATGAGTTTGGGTTCACAAATCATTAATTAGGGTTTAAATTTTATTGTTTAGGATCACAAAATTGAGAAAAAATGAATGAGAAGTAAATGTAAAATAGTTTTTTTTCTTCTTCAATAAATGCTGTCTCATTTTTACCCTAGTATGCTATTTTCGTCAAAAACCCTAAAATTATGCTATTTTTGAGAATTGCCCATATATTAATTAGAAGACACAAAAAGAATTTTTTGCCACATGTCTCACTCAGATAAATGTAGGAGAAGTTAACCAACGAGATTCATCAATGAATAATTGCCAAATATACCACTTTGGGTTGTAGTTTGTTCAAAAATACCACCTTCTATAGAATAAAAAATGGTATGGGCCCCACCATATTTTGGCCAAAGTGGTATTTTTGAAAATCTCTCATCATCAATTCAGACATGTCATTATACATATTTCACTCTAAAACATAGTCTATTATTACCCTCTAAAAACATAGTCCATTATTTATAAAACAACATATTAAATCTGCAGCACATTAACAAATATTTTCTGATAAGCAATTCTCAAAAATAGCATATTTTTAGGTTTTTGTGGTGAAAATAGCACACAAGAGTAAAAATGACCAAAATAGCATTTAATGAAGAAGGAAAAGACTATTACACATTTACTTTTCATTCGTTTTTCTCAGTTCTGTAACCGTAAACCCTAAACTCTAATTAATGATTTGTGAACCCAAACTCATTAGTGTAATACATTAAAAATGATCGAAGTGTGCTATTATTGACATTTTCCCCCTGATGTGCTATTTTTGTGACAAAAACATCAAAGTGTGCTATTTGAGGATATTTTTATTTTCAAATTAAACATAAAGTTACAACTATACAATAACATGTTATAATAAATCATAAGTCATTGTAGAATAAATCATAACAAAAATAAATTTAATTTCAAATATATATTTATAAATCATTGCATTTTGCATATAAATATTTAAGAAGGTATATACCATTGATTGACTATTATTTTCTTCAAAATAAATTAATTTAAATATATTATAAAATAATTTTGTGAATATATATACCCGAGCTGGGGTCGGGTGATAATCTAGTTATATATTAAAGAATGATCTTTAGAGGCCAATTTTGCTGGTGTGGCATCTCTATAATTTCTTCATTTTTTCATATTTTTTCTTTTTGTTTATTTTAATCTATTACTCATATTGTCAAACACTCTTAGATCTTTTTTTTTTTGAAAAACTAATGGATCCCACTTTCCTAATTAATTAAAAGCAAAAATGAAATAATGTATATTAAATTATTAAATCAGATATAACTGTGGATAAATAATATTATACATCAAGTATTTTACAATTCATACAATTCATAAATATATTTAATTTATAAACATAGCAAAATTTCATCTATGAAAATATTGATTTCGCGCTCAGCACAGACAAGAATCTAGTATATGAATTACAAGAAGTAACAATGTTTTCTTTTTAGGATTAGTTTATCTTTTTATCATTTTGTATCCCTTTTTTTTAGTTAGAAGGCTATAATTCTTTTCATTTTTAGAAATAATCAAGTTTATTTGATATTTTGAATATATCATTATTTTTTCTTTGATAGAATATTAATAATTATTGTTGGGGTCAAAACTCACACTCTCGAGATTAATGGCTAGAAATGCCTAAACATCGAAGAGAGTCCAAAGATCAGAAGATACGGAGTTCCAAGTCAATTCCTATATCCATATAAACCACAAGTTCAGATAAAGAGACCAATGAAAAACCAGCGCAACGAAGTTGATCTTTGCGGAAAACTGGCCAAGCTGATCTCCGCCAAATCTTGACTAAGCTAAAAGGTGCCGACCTAGGATGTCCTGAAGGTGACGACCTGGAATCCTACTCCTAGTGCTGATCTGAACTCAGCTAGGCAATGCCGAGCTGGATCGTGTATTGCCGAGCTGAAAATATACGTGAACTTTCTGAATCAACTTACACGAGAAAAAGACTCTTCCCGTAAACAAAAATGTGTCTAGCTGAACTGTCCAAACACTGTGCCAACGTAGAATCATGACATCCAGCTTGGCAGCATCTAGCAAAGCATGCCGAGCTCAACTCGTGACATTCAGCTCGGCAGCACGACACCGAGATGTGCCGAGCTGAATTCACGACATTCAGCTCGGCACCTTGAATCACAAAATATGACGAGCTGAATCCGTGACGTTCAGCTCGGCACCTTCAAGCAAGGAACATGCCAAGCTGAATTCATGGCATTCAGCTTGTCACCTTGAGGCCAAGAACGTGCCGAGCTGAATCTATGTCATTCAGCTCGGCACCGTCATCCTGAAATCTGCCAAACTGAATTTTCTACGAGTCTCGTATAACTCGAATCTTTGTGTATTCTCTGATCTAAGACTTTGGCCGAGCTGGAATGTTGATGTTGGCTTAGCCTGATCCTAACTTCAGAAACAGTTGATCAACATTCCCGAGTTGACTGCATGACTGTCTTCCGATTATTGGAATTCGTCTTCGTATTTTCCGAAAAGGATTGCGGAAACTCTAAGCGAAAAATATGTTTCGTACAAAAAATCCAAAATAAAAACTAAGTATTTTTGTCTCTCCAGGTTCCTTCTGAAACATTGCACCGTTCAAGTAAAACTTCATGTCGTTTTACGGAGAATTTCGTGCTGTAAGACCTCCTCTTTTCTCGCTCCGTCATCGCCTATCTCCCATTCGGTTCTCCATTTCTGTCAATCGGATCCCCATCTCTGTCGGCTTCTCAAGAAGATGTTATTATGAGTGAAGCTGCGTCCCCTTTTATAGTGGGAGGACAGTCAGTTTATTTCCCCCAAGATTTATCCCAGGCTAACCTGTGATATATGTTCCATCAGGTCAGACCTCCATGTTGGGATCTAAAGGAAAGTCTGTTGAAGTAAATGTTGTTTCTGCTATGGTCCCGGCTAAGGTTGTGTCCTCGGACCCTTGCCGTAATGCACCGGTCTCCTGCTCTCGTGAAGAGGGTCAAACATGGGCTTCTAAAGCTAAATCAGGCAACATATTCCCAAATCTTCAATCCATTTCTCCAAAGCTGCAGGCGGAACCTCATGAGTAAAGGTTCCGAATGAAGTTCTTGAAAGGGGAGCTCAAGCTCGCTCTGACTAAGTCGTAAGCATCTTTTACAGTAATGTTCCATCCTACGTCAACATTTGGGAAGTTTTAAAAAATTTATGGGGAAAGGATAGTAAATTAACGATTCACAACCTGCCAAGAAATTATTTTCTCTTCTACATTCCTTCGGCTGCTTTGCGACAGAAGATTCTTAATCATGAACTGCGGAGGGTGGGTGACTATCCCTTTTTCGTGACAGAGTGGAAAGCGTCTATCAGTCTAGACCCTCCTTCTCTAAGATTTTCTCGGGTGTGGGTCTGATACATCCAAAACTATGGATCACTCGACCGGTGCGGATTGATAGAATTCTCACCGATCATTTACAAGGAAAAACAAGATGGAACTTTATGAAATGATGGGGTCGCAAGCCGGTTGCGGAAAAGCCACTAATATTCCCACTAATATGTTGCTAGATATAACGCACTAGATCAACAATGGAGGTTGCTGCCGAATATTACACACCAAGCAACGAAATTGTTCAAGTAGAACAAAGAGAATTTTCGTCCAAAAAGAGCAGATAAGAGATAAAAAAAATCGATTGATTTTCTGGAAAAAAAAGTTTTATGAGTTTTTAAACAACCAAATGATCTTGAGGGTTTAAGTGATCAATTAGAAAGTAAGAGACTGAAATCAAAATAAAAGAAAGACAGATTGAGTTTTTGGACTGTTAAGCTCCTTTTTGTGTTGTGATGGACTCTCCAGCTCCTTTGGCGTGTGTGCTTACTCTTGGACGGATTTGGTTCGGTTTAAGGAGTAAACCGAATCATACACTTCAAATCTCCAATGGTCTGGTTTTGAAAAACTTGGACCATTTTCTCGTTCTCGTGTTCAAACATCTCAACAAGTAAGTTGATTCTTTCCTTGAGATTTTGGTCGAGAGAGTAGTCCAATGGGTCGGTCAGTTGATGGTCAGGTGCGGCTGGCTTGGTGGTACGGTCAGGTTCTCGGGAAGGGCCATTAACATCTACTTGCACCAAGTTGATTTTGAGCTGATCCGAAGTTGTATTTTGAGCTGATCCGAAGTTGTATTTTGCCTTGTTTGTCGAGGAATAACTCATGTTGGTCGAGTGGTTTGGTCGTTGGGTCGAGGATCCAACCTCAGTCCTTCTCCAGGAAACATCAGCAACAAAAGGGGACAAGTCAAGAGACATTAAAACCAGATGAAATATCATACTTACCTTGAAGGTGAAGCTGATAGGCATTGTCACTGATTTTTCAAACGACTTGAAATGGACCATTCACTCGTGGCATCAACTTAGACTTCCTTTCTTCAGGGAAACCTATAACGCCCCAACCGCTCCTACCAGTGAGCCCACATGTCCTCTCATAGGCCCATTGGGCCTCTCACTAGGCCCACATGTCAACTCATTAGACCCACCCCTGTCCGACAGTAGGTGCGTTATCCGGGAGGCCCGAAAGTCATGATATACTGTCTCTGCAATCACCACATGACCGTTCCCCGTG
>OVBB01001814.1:0-10666 GCA_900406415.1 Isatis lusitanica | reverse complement strand
GAAGGAGATCCGGGCGGCTGGCCTTATCCCAGCCGCCGGACACTATCTTGGAAGGATCATGGGCAGCTGGCCGTATCCCAGCCGCCGGCCCTTGCCTTGGACTAGACGTGGGAGGCTGGCCTTATCCCAGCCGTCGGGTCATGTCTCAGACGGGTCGTGGGCAGTTGGAACACGATGCTCGGGATAAGCCTAGACTTCATGTTTTGATGGGAAGATGATGGGCGGCTGGAAGATCCCTAGCCTTGGGCGGCTGGACTATGATCCGTGGTCTTGGGCGGTTGGGCCATGATCGTGGGCTGTCAGATCGTGATGCTTGGGATAAGCCCATCCTTCATGTTTTGATGGGAAGATGATGGGCTGCTGGAAGATCCCTAGCCTTGGGCGGCTGGACCATGATCCGTGGCCTTGGGCGGCTGGGCCATGATCGTGGGCTGCTTGCCTGAGCATGGTCTTTGAGTCCTCGTCCATTTTCCTTGAGTTCATCAATCTCCGAGGAGGGGATTTCGACCCCAACAGCGATGCAGTTTTTCACTCATCTCATTTTGGACACCGTCAATCCAACGTTCCTGTTCTTGCAATCCATCCTTCTGCATATACAGTTGAATAAGTAAGAAATGTAGTCTCAACAATTAAGAAATAAAATTTGTTGCCTCTAATTAGTAAACGAAAATAGAGTGTAACGTATGGCGATGGCAATGGCGATGAAAGCGGCGACCTAGGTTTCGGTGATGATCGGCAACTGGTATGATGGTGAGGGTTTCCGGCGTGGCTTATGCGAATCAGTAATATACGCAAGATTCTTATGGCGTGTTTCATGGGTTACAAAGGATTTGATTTGGATCAAGGATTTGGGGAAAAATAAACAGATCTCTATTCAGATCGGGCAATCAAGGTTCACGGAAGGAAATAATGGAATCAAATCTACTCAATGGGAAGATCTACAGAAGGTTTTTTGGAAGAGGATGATTCTGTATCTCGACGGTATCAATTACAATCGGGTAATTATGGTGAGTAGCAGAACAACGGGGTTTGGTCTCACGATTTAGGAAATTTGTTTGAAGAGTAGTGGATTCGGAAATATCATATTAGGGATTCTGTATCACAATTTCATTCAATCAACGATCGACAAGGAAGGGTTTGGCTTTGGCTCGAGGGTATTTATCAGCGAGGGTTTTTGTTCTTGTATTCATCAATCTTTTTTGCTTCTCATCTCCCTCTTAAACAGAACTTTGCAGTGGGCTGGAGCTTACGTTCTTTCTCACATCATGTCTCAAAGCGTCCTAGTCTCTAAGGTTCAATCGGGGAAGAAAGTGGCGGTGGTTTCCAGTCGGTTGAAGATCTCGGTACCCAGTTTTGACAACTCTGAGCTCATCAAAGGGTACGCCAAGACAATGATAGGAAGATGCATGAACCCGAGACTCCAAGATATCAAATCATTGCTCCACATGCTACCTCGGATCTGGAAGATGGAGGATCGTATTGCGGGTGCTGATTTGGGAATGGGCCGATTCCAAATGGACTTTGACACGGAGGAGGATATAGCAGAGGTGCTCAGGTTAGAACCGTACCACTTCGACTACTGGATGCTTTCAATTGTACAATGGGAACTGGTGGTAGATCCTTCTTACCCATCAGCGATTACGTTTTGGGTTCGGGTAATGGGTCTTCAGTTACAGTTTTGGGCGGAACCTACTTTCCGGTGTATTGGGAATGGGATAGGGAAGACTCTAGAGGTGGATTTAGACAATGGAAGGATCAAGGTGGTGCTAGATGGGCTTAAACCACTAGTCTTTGAAACTCAGATGAAATTCTATAATGGGGAAGAGACTCTGGTAAATCTGAGGTACGAGAGGCTTTTTGGATATTGTAGGATTTGCTTTAGTCTATGTCATGACAAAGACATGTGCCCAACTATTAAAGAGGCAGAGAGGAGTGCGCAAGACGATCACCTGTGCCATGGAGGTGGCTCCGGAGACTATGCGAAGGATATAGCAGATAGAATGGTCAGTTACAAAGGGGCACTTGCTCTGGAGAGGAACAATGGTCGAAGGGACTCCAGGGGGGAGGATTCTAGACGGGAGGACAGAGTGGAGAGAGGAAAGGGTAAAGATGTAGCAGAGAGGGATAATGCGAGACCAAGCTACTCCAGACGTGGGTACTCTTCAGTCCACTCTCGGTCGACCCGATGGTACAAGGAGGGCTCCTCCTCATCATATCGTCCTCAGCGTTCACCTGCAAAAAATATAATCCAAAGGTATGATGCTGTGGTCAAGGAGACTGGTGAATCTTCGAGGGCAAAGGCTGGATCAACTTTGTTAGAGAATGAGACACTCATGCTCCAGGCGACTCAGGTAGGAGAATCAAAAACATCTCCGCAACAGAAACCTACATCTAAGGTCAGAAAAGAGTTGATATTTGTGGATAAGGGTCCGTTTGACGATGATACACAGGTGACAGAGGCGGAGCTTGCATCCCCAATGGCTTCCCAAATATTGCGGGGAGAGAAACAGGACACAGAGGAAACTAAGGTAGAAGACACAAATGCTGTTGGGATGGATTTGGAAATGCAGGATGAAGATATAAACGCACTGGCTCTGGCTAAAGATAAGGAGCAGGACCATACAGGAGTTGAAGAGAATGAAGAGAAGGAAGGAAATGAGCAGCCTTGGGAGATAGTGGGGAAGGATACAGGAGAGGCGAGGCAAGGGATCCGCAAGAAGTTCACAGGCACTACACTCTTTGTGGGTAGGAATACGAAGAAGAGGATGGCACAGGGGATGCTCTCACCTCGACGTAAGGCGGGGGTAAAGACAGGGGCTCGTCAGGATAAGGAGCCCAAAAAGGATGGTAAGGATGGTCATCAGAGTAATATTTAGATTCAGAACAAAGTCTTTTCTGGATTGGGGGTTTCATGGGGTTTCTATTTCGGCTTCTTTTTACTTTTCAATAATACTTTGGCGGGTGTGGTGGGGATATACTGTCATACTCTCTTGGCTTTCTTTCGTTCTCTGGGATTTTAAAGTTCATGGGTTTGAGTTTGGTTATCAAAGGAGAGTTCTCCTCCTCTTTTTTTATTTTCAGAATAAGACTTTGTGGTTTTTATCTCATACGACCTGTATCTCTGATGGAGTTTTTCTTAATAAAATTGTTTATCGTTGGTGGTGTTTGGTGGTGTTCTCAAAACTCTGGATACATGATAAATTGGTAAAAGTGGTTTGGGAACAGAATTTGCGATACAAAGGGCTGGAGGAATCTCATTTTATGGGTCATATTTCTAAATCAAACCTATACCAAATAAGAAAAGAGAGAGGAAGTAACGCTGTTTTAATAACAAGGGATTATACGGATTCAAGGGGGCCTATGGGATGGAAATTGCTAAACGTGGTAATCTTCTCTTTATGCGATAGCCAGGTAACACGTTCTCAGGTTTTAAGGAAGGTTATGAGAAATTGGTTAGGAGTGGCTAGGACGAGCCTCAAGTTGAAGAATTTCGGTTCTATAGTTGTTATAATAGTCGATAGCGTTTCAGGAGATAAAGTCAAATTAAGTGGGGATGATTTCGGGTGGAAAGATCTGTTCCTGTCGGTTTGGTTTTCGATAAAGCATGAGTCGTCTCTCTCGCACGGAGTCTTCCAAGAGAGGTGTTTCTTTAGTGACGTTTCAAAAAGTTATACCAATAGATATTTTTCACTTTCTATAAACTGCGAAGAGGGAGGAATAAGCCTTATTCGGGGGTGGCTAAGGAGCGAGTGGTACTGCTATCGACAATATCGTGGGGAGGATAAGTCGGATCTCATTAAATCTGCACTGTTCAAAAGTATTAATATGTGGTTTATTTTATGAGGATCATCAGCTGGAATTGTCAAGGGATAGGGAGTAAATGGACAATCAGCTATCTCCGGGAAATATGGCACAAACATAAGTCAGAATTTCTGTTTCTTTCAGAAACAAAACAACAATATGAGTTTGTACATCAGTTTAAAGGACACTTTGGCTACGATAAGCTTTATACGGTTGAACCCAGAGGAGCAAGTGGGGGTTTGGCACTATTCTACAAAGATCACTTGAATGTGGATATTGTTTATGTTGATAATAGGATCATTGACATTGAAGCGGATTATCAAGGGAAAAGGGTATTCCTCTCATTTGTGTATGGAGACCCCGTAGTGATACTCAGAGATTATGTATGGGAACGTTTAACACGGTTTAGTATCCTTCGCACTGGACCTTGGTTTGTGATAGGAGACTTAAATGAGATTATCGGTAATCATGAGAAACAAGGTGGACCAACGAGACATGCATCCACCTTTGTGCCTTTTAATACTATGATTCAAAATTGCGGACTGATGGAGTTTCCCTCCCTGGGAAATACCCTATCATGGCGAGGGAGAAGGAATAAACAAATAATACAATGTAGATTGGACAGGGCTTTAGCAAACGGGGCGTGGCATGACATGTTCCCCTGCTCTTTCGAGGAATACCTTGGGATGGTGGGATCTGATCATAGACCCTTGGTTGCGACTATTGCGGATAAGATTGTACGGAGAAAATCGACTTTTCGTTTTGACAAACATTGGATTGGAAAGGAAGGTTTGCTCCAGTCAATCAGAAAAGGGTGGGCGGCGGGGGGTGCAGGAGCATGTTTTGTGGATAGAGTGGTCAGGTGTCGTCATGAGATATCAACATGGCATAAAACACAGCTACCGTATGGAAAGGAAAAGATCACTCTGCTTCAAAAAGCACTAGAGGAGGTTCAAAATGACGACAGCAGATCCCCGGATGAGATTCTAGACATCTCACGGAAGCTGCAAGAAGCTTATAGGGATGAAGAGTTATATTGGCAACAGAAGAGTAGAAATCTGTGGAACACAATGGGGGATAGGAATACGAAATTTTACCATGCTTTAACCAAGCAGAGACGGATCCAGAACCGGATAGTTGAGTTACATGATTTGGTGGGTGATTGGGTTACCACAGACGAAGGGATAGAGAAAGTGGCCCAACAATACTTTGAAGATTTGTTTACCTCTTCTTCCCCATTGCAGGGTGTCCAGATGGGGAACGAGGAATCTATCCTTCAAGTGGTACCAAGCTCGATTACGGAAACTATGAATGCATAGTTGACGAGACTAGCATCGGAGGAAGAAGTTCGCCAAGCCTTATTTATGATGGCCCCGGAAAAAGCTCCAGGGCCTGATGGTATGACGGCGTTATTTTATCAGCATGCTTGGCCACTCATTAAAAGAGATATCCTTACTCTAGTTAATGCTTTCTTCCAGACGGGTGATATTGGTCCACAGTTAAATCAGACAAACATTTGTCTGATTCCTAAGAGTAATAGACCGACGAGAATGACGGAACTCCGGCCAATAAGTCTTTGCAATGTGGGATATAAGATAATCTCAAAAATTTTGTGTCAAAGGTTAAAACGGTTTCTACCTGGATTGGTGTCAGAGACACAATCGGCATTTGTGGCAAGACGGTTAATTTCGGACAACATCTTGATCGCGCAGGAAATGTTCCATGGCCTGCGGACCAATCCAGCTTGTAAGGAAAATTTTATGGCGATCAAAACGGATATGAGTAAAGCCTATGATAGAGTAGAATGGGATTTTGTGGAAAAGCTTCTTCTTCGGATGGGATTTTCTGACCGCTGGGTATCTTGAGTCATGAGATGTATCACATCGGTTACGTACAAAGTGCTTATCAATGGTCAACCAAGAGGACATATTGTACCACGCAGGGGGTTGCGGCAGGGGGATCCTTTATCCCCTTACCTCTTCATCTTGTGCACGGAGGTTTTAGTCGCAAATATAAGGAAGGCTGAAAGCGACAATGAGATCACAGGTCTTAAAGTAGCACGAGCGTGCCCACCAATCTCGCATCTCTTATTTGCGGATGATAGCCTTTTCTTTTCTAAGGCAACCAAGAAGAATGTCAAGTTTTTCAAAGGATTCTGAAGGATTATGAGGATATCTCGAGACAGCAAATAAACCTTACCAAATCCTCCTTACAGTTTGGATATAAAGTAGAACCTGTGGTTAAGGAGGAGTTGCAACAACTCCTCGGCATAAATATTATTGGTGGTATGAGTTCTTATCTTGGGATTCCGGAAAGTTTGGGTGGGGCCAAAACACAGGTGTTTAGTTTTCTCCAGGAGAGACTGCATACGCGGATAAATGGATGGACGGTCAGATTCTTATCTAAAGGGGGTAAGGAAGTCCTAATTAAAGCAGTCACAACGGCTTTACCCACTCATGTAATATCCTGTTTTCGGTTACCTAAAGCGATTACGAAAAAGTTAACTAGTATTATGGCCCGTTTTTGGTGGAGTACGGGTAATTCCACCACGGGGATGCATTGGATGTCCTGGGATAGACTATGCACTGATAAACATGATGGGGGACTGGGTTTTCGAATCATTCGGGATTTTAACACGGCCTTGCTAGGAAAACAGTTACGAAGACTTATGGACAAACCGGAGTCCTTATTCGCTAAGGTTTTTAAAGGTCGTTATTACCATAACTCAAATCCTCTGGATCCCATTAGAGCGTACTCACCATCCTATGGTTGGCGTAGTATTGTTTCTGCTCGATCTCTGGTTAACAAAGGACTAATTAAAAGGGTGGAATCAGGTTCGTCTATTTCAGTATGGTATGATCCCTGGATTCCAGCCCCTCGCCCGAGACCAGCTACATGCAAATTTACAACTTTTCCTGACCTTAAAGTCACGGACCTTATTGACTCTTCGACGCGTTCTTGGAATACGCCTCTCGTGGAGGCGGTTATAGTACCAGAAGATGCCGCCATAATCCTTAAGCTACCACTTTCAAGGTTTATAAGACCAGATACTCAGGGGTGGCATTTCACTAAAAATGGGAGATATTCGGTGAAGTCAGTGTACAAGATTGAACGACTATACCCGGATGGGGGGGNCAAGCCTCTTCTGGCTCAAGTATGGAAAATTAAATGCCCCCCAAAATTACGACACTTTATGTGGCAAGTTCTGTCAGGCAGTATTTCGGTCACAAAAAACCTCCAGAGGAGGGGGATATCCTGCAATCCGAGATGTACGAGATGTGGACTGGAAGACGAGACTATTAATCATGTACTTTTTGAATGCCCTCCGGCAGTGCAGGCGTGGACGCTATCTACGGTGCCGACAAATATTGTGGTATTTCCAACCCAATTGCTATTGTAAATATGGATTTCCTGTTCTCACGGATCCCATCCAATACACCGAATACATATTTTCCATGGATTCTTTGGTACATATGGAAAAATAGGAATGAATTTGTCTTTCAAAATAAAGACAACAACGCCCAGTTTATCTTGACACTCGCCCAAAGGGAAGGACGATTATGGGAGGAGGCGCGAGCTGGAGCTAATACGGGGACAGCTACGAGAGAAGAGGGAAGAGGGGTGGCTATACAGGAAACAGACCTGAGAAATGATGGGACATGGTGTTGTTTTGTGGACGGTGCATGGAAGGAAAATGACGTTTACTCTGGACAAGGATAGTACTGTACACAACCAAGGAATTTACATAACTTAATGGGGATACGTAATATTCGGTGTAGTCTCTCGTCACTACACGCGGAATTTGAGGCTCTGATTTGGGCAATGGAATGTATGGTTTCAGTTCAAGGCACTCAGATTTCCTTTGCGACAGATTGTGTAGACCTGGTGAACCGATTGGCAGCACTAGAGGAATGACCTGCATTTACCGCCCATCATGAAGCTTTCACGCATTGGAAAGAACGGTTGATGAATTTTGAGATAAAGCTTATCCCACGGAAGAGAAATGACAAAGCAGATCACTTAGCAAGGAGTGCACGAAGACATTCTTCGGAGCTGGTGCATATCGGCTCATCGCCTCCAACCTGGATTACAATGCCTTTGTAGTTTTCATTTTTTTAAGTTTGCTGTCAAAAAAAAAAAAGTAAGAAATGTAGTCGTATATAAAATTGTCATATAATTATCAGAAGGAATTACTTACCTTACACGTTTTGCATGGGAGCTTACATTTCAAAACTCCGGAGGTGAAGATCCGTACGATGATTTCTCCACCACATAGGCAACGTTTCAGAGATCCATGGTCGGAATCGAGTACATAAACTGGTAGGCAGGTGTGCTCATTCTTCATAGTCTCCTCACAGTTGATGGGGTCCGTAAGCTAGATGGAAGATTATGCACAACAAATAAATGAGAAAACTTCACAAAGATAAATCGATTACAGTCTCAAAGTGAAATCACGAATACAATTATTCCATTCCATCAATATTTAATCCTCTCCAATCAATCAATAAAAATCCACATCAAACAATGAATCCACTTACCCAGACTCGGTGCTTTACTGCTGAGCAAGGAATAAAAGTGATTTTTGTTAAGCCTGAAAGCGTACACGAGACGTTTCAACATATACAGTTATATAGAGGATGCAGAATACTAGAGAAAGAATCAGATCATTCTTATAAGTGATGCAGTTGTGTATAACTTTCCTGCACCCAACTTGGTTGTATGGATCTCGACGGCCATTACTCCACTTGATGGACACCATTTCGGAGAACCGTGAGCGGAATCGGGTACGGCGTCTTCTCGGTCGTCTTGCTTCTCCTTCATAGTCTCGTCACTGTAGCTGGATTCCATAATCTATGTATAAGAGTGCAATCAAAAACGAAATCTTAAATACAACTCTTCATTTATATCAAGGTTTCTTCCTTTCCTAATCAGTCGAATTAAATATACGTATAAAACACAGAATCCACTTACACAAACACGGTGAGAGAGAGAAGAGGCGGCTTTGAAGTGAAAGTAGAAGACTAGGTCAAGAATCAGACTATTCTACGAGTCTTATGAACAATGAACTTGGGCTTTCTATTTTCGGGCTGATGGCCCAACATCACTCGAATCAAAATCCAGATTGTTGTTCTACAAGTCTTAAGTCCCCTCCCTCTCTCAGTCGTCTATTTTCTATCTAATCCTAAAACCCCATCCCCATCCATTGTCTCCCTCCGGCTCCGCCTTTTGGTCTACCTCATGTATTGTCGGACCTCCGCTTTCCTATTTATACCTGCCTACCTCCATATTCTCGGGCCATCCCCTTTCGTACCTGTCCTTTATCGGATTTGTAAAGACGAGGAATGTGAGGCCTAAAAGGAATTAGAGGAGGACCTGAAAGTCTGCATGAAAGTCCCCCTCCACCTGAGAGACCACCTACAACTCGAACTGGAACGAGACCTGAAAGTAAACCTTAGAGACTTGAAACGTCAGCCAACAACCACAAACCGATGTTATAACCGATGATGTTCCTCTTGAAGTAAGTGTAGAAAGAACTGAAAGTGCGAACGTAGATATTCATGATGGGAAAGATGAAGAGATGGATGAGGATCCAACGTCTTCTATACTGCAGTATCGGGTTTTGTGTATATATGTACAATATATCATCATAAATATATGTCGCCTGAGACTTAGAGTGGATAATAGTTTATATTACCATGAATTAACAATTGTTTTCATACTCAGGAATATACTCCTCCCCCACTTCAACAAGAGAAGTTTTACTTCAGTCCAGAGCAATATAGTAGGTGTTCTAAAATAGGTTCTAGGTGTCATGTAAAGGAAACAATTAACTTGATTAAGAGCTTCCCAGATGAGTTGGAGTGGTTCACACATCATTCTCAATTTAGGCATGTTTTCACACGGCGGAGGAGCCAAACTGCAAGCCAACGGGGATTTGGATGTTGCTGCTTCATCAAGCATGTACCGGTGCACATAACGAGTTATGGTTTGTGGTTAATGGAGTCCCTATTAGATATTCCATAAAAGAGCATGCACTGTTATGTGGGTTAGACTGCCATGACTACCCAATCAACTACAATGAATTAAGGGATAAGAAAAAAGGGGACTTTAAGTTTGTCAAGAGGATGTTTGTAAATAACTCCTACATAAAATTCCAAGATGTGGAAGATAAAACTACTATCGATGGGGAGCTGTTTAGACAAGAAGAAGATGTGTGTCCTATATTTCTTATGTAATGTAGTGAGAGGAAGTCAGGGGTTCATAATTGCATAGACCCCTTCTTGCTTAAAGTCGTGGATAATTTGAGTTTGTGTCAAACATTTCCTTGGGGGCGATATACATTTCATGCTATTATGGTTGAGGTGAAGAGCATGATGAAGAAGTTCAAGAGTGACATCTTCAAAGACAGAGCTTCGTGGACATTTTTCGGTTTCAGTCTTCCTCTTGAGGTGAGTTGTTGGGGTCGAAATCCCCTCCTCGGAAATTGATGGACTTAAGGAAGATGGACGAGAGCTTAAAAACCGTGTTTGGGCCAGCTTCCCGAACATGGGCCAGCCGCCCATCATCTTCCCATCAAAACATGAGGGCTGGGCTTATCCCGAGCATCACGACTTGGAAGCCCACGATCATTGGGCAACAGCCCACAATCATGGCCCAGCCACCCAAGGGTAGGAACCTGTCAGCCGCCCGTGTCTACTCCAAAGCAAGGGGCCGGCGGCTGGGATACGGCCAGCCGCCCACAGTTCGTCCAAGACCGAATCCGGCGGCTGGGATACGGCCAGCCGCCCACGGTACGTCCAAGACCGAATCCGGTGGCTGGGACAAGGCCAGCCGCCCGGGTTCCCTCCGCAACATGGTCCGGCGG